>CATIXY010000048.1:0-40886 GCA_949715475.1 Microchrysa polita
AAATAGCCTTAGAGCCGGTACCTTTTAACCAAATTTATTGGTATTTGTAGCATATGTTTTGGTACATTCAAAAGACTACAATTTATTTGTCATAATGAATTTGTAAAAAATCAATATTTTATTGTATTTCATATAGTAATTTGCAAATGTAGTCTGGCTGATGCCGTGGTTAGTGCGCACACTTTCGGTGCACAGGGTCGTGGGTTTGAGTCTCACCGTCAAAGAGTTCAGTTTATGGTGTTTTTCGAACTCACGACCCATATGTGACGGACTATGATCTCACTCACCCCATTAATGTAGATCTGAACACCTCAACAAAAAAGCAGTTAAGATCTTGAAAATTTAATATTACACATCTGCGGCCTAACTCCAATGTTGGATTGTCGCGCTTGTTATTTATTTTTAATTTGCAAATGTGAAAATGTGATATTTGGTAGCTGTTTCACTTTGACATCACATACGATAATCATAATAGGTTGTTTTTTTTTTTTTTTTGTAAAAAAGATGCATCCTAAATAAGCGCAAAAAAACGATTTGGGCTAAGTTGAAAGCTGTTTTCACCTAACGCACCAACCATTAACTTTGTAATGAACTGAAATTTAAATGCTGTGATAAACCAATAAACAGTAAGGAAGGTGGCTAATGAGATACCAACTAAGCTGGACCAAGGAATATAATCATATTTAATACTACGTGGTATTAAAAAGTAATAATTGGAATATATTAGGCTGATTTTTAATACTTATTGGCATTGGTTCTAATACATTTACAATATAAAAGTGATTGTAGTATAAAAATAAATAAATAACAGGCGCAACAATCCAACATTGGACTAAGGCCGCAGGATGTGTTAGTGACATCCTATTTCCAAGATCTTATCTGTAGTATGGATAGCGTTAAAATCAATCTTTTCAATGTTAAAAATAATTCTCGCCAGGATTGTATTCCTAAAGCCAGAATGAAAAATTTATTCCCACCAATGTATTAAAATGCAATCTTCGTTTAATAAAATTGTATTAAAAATGAAACTGCTTTGGTTTAAACGTAACTGCTCATCAAGTCATCCATGTGCTGTCATGCTAAGCGTGTCGCGTGTCATTGATTCTAAAACAAAATGTTTGTGAAAGTAGAGGTGAACCAAATTGTGAAATTTGTGAAGATTGTGCTGTGGAAACAACCCCACCAAGCACGAAAAAATTACGTTAGCGAAGGCAATCGTCAAGCTGTTTCCTTCGTACAGGACGACTAACAAAAATTCCGGAGGAATCGTATGTTAGGATTTTACATTGACTAGTGCTTTTAGATTTTTTTTTTTTAATTTAAACATGATTTTTTTTAAATAGGAAATATTCTACAACCCTGCAAACAACACGGGATACATTGCAGCCAGGCTAAAAAACTTCAACGCAAAGCGGATACGAATAGAAGGCGAGGCAATCCCAAGGTCATTCCCGAAAATTCACCAATTGTATCGCACAACGTAATCAGCAATGAAGAATTGTTTTTTTTTTCGAAAATTGTGTCGTTTGTGAACAGCGACATGTGCTTGAATATAAACTGAAAAAAACTTTGGATCTTAGAAAAGTCATGTGCTTGGAACTGATTGATAGCAAAACAACATTTCCCTTCTTCTTTTATGAGCCGGATCTTGTAAGTTGAGTGTAAATAAGAACGTATTACAATGTGAAGTATTACAATATTCAAAAGACCCAAAGGCTTATATAATGTAAATGATAATTTATATGTTTTAGTGGAGGCTTTAAATGAATGAATTTAAATAATAAACTACAAAATTTGGATTTTCTCGATTATCTTGTGTTGTTTTCATTTCTAATATAGGCTTCACTACAGGTTATAGAACGTGCACATTTAATTTAAAACTGGATGTAGTGAACTGCATTCATTGCCAGTATTAAAAAGTAATATTTTCGTTTAAATTATTATCAAATTTGATTACAATTTAGTATTGAATTTGGCTACTTTCTAACACAATTCGTATTAGAATGTATTCCTTAAAGTAATTAATTTTAACACTAACTACTAGTATCACTCAATATTATTAGATAGCTAGTCGGAATAGGGAATAGATCTAGTTTCAATACTTATGAAGTGTTAAAAACAAATATTATTTTGGTGTTGTCATATATGTAACACAAAAAATGTTAAAATTTAGTCCAAGATTTTCTACCGTGTACGTATATTGTTCCTTTAAGTATTTTCTATTAAAATGCCAAAGTTGGGGCCTAAGTTAAGCAAATACTCAATAAAACTTAAAATGCAGATAACCACAAATTGAAAAAATCTGAAGGTGATCTCATAGAAATGGAAAAGTCACAACAAAATGCTTTGCCTAAGGTTTGTGTTCGTAGAGGCGACTCACGTGATTATTTTCAGTGAGTTTAATTTGATGAACAGCATCTAGAGGGGGTTAATGTTGGGTAAAAGAGTTGCCCAAGAAAAGGAATATTGTGGTTCTGTCATGTGTCATCATGTCAAAGTCATTATTTAGTTTTATATTGCCTAGTTGATACGCTTGCAGTGGGTTTAAATATTTTTTTGTCGCCCCTGGAGCTAAACCCGCATTCATACGCCTTCAAACATTGTATGGTGCCGCGATTTTTTTTTATCGAATATAGTACAGCAGCAATAAACGATTTTTTCCCAGCAAGCTCTCGCTCGTCCACGCAACCTCGCTCCGTTAATTCGTTGTGCGTTTATCGCTTTCTTTGGCATGCAATTATCGCCCATCCATTGTACATGCTCCGCCCATTACAAACGTTGAAGCTTCACGATTTTCGATACTTCCAGCTCATCGTACAGTTTATACACCTCATGGTTGTACCGGATACGCCACTGGTCTCGCTCGCGAACGGCCCCGAAAATTCGCCGAAGGACCTTTCGTTCGAATCGGTCTAGCAAAATTTCGGAGGCTTGGGTAAGGGTCCATGTTTCGCAGCCATAACATAGCACGGGTCGGATGATCGTTTTGTATCCGGGGAGCTTCGTGTTCCTGTGCGCAAGTTTCGAATTAATTATAGGGAGGACCGAGAAATATGTCTTATTGGCTAGTTGTACCCGTCCCTTAATTTCGTCGGTTGATAAGTTACAACCCAGATAACTGAAGTTGTCTACATACTCGATATTGAGGTCCCCCACTGTGATGCTTCAATTTGCTGGCGTCCTTGTCTTCGATTGCATCATGGCCTTTGTTTTGGTTTTGTTGATATGTAGTCCAACTTCCTTTGCAGCGTTATTGAGGTTATGCAGAAGGCTTTCTGCATCACCTAAACTTCGAGACATGATGTTGATGTCGTCGATGTACGCTACTAATTGAGTCGACTTGATGAGTAGCGCTCCGCTGCTGTCCATATTCATGGCTCGAATTACATACAAGGTTGAAGAGCGTCGGCACCAGCCCATCGCCCTGCTTGAGTCCACTACGAGTTTCATCCTTATGAGTCGCACCAACTTTGCCGATATACCAAAATGCTGCAAAATGTCTAACTGTACAGTACACTTCGATCGATACTATAGTATGCCTGCTTGAAGTCAACAAAGATATGGTACACATCGGTGTTATATTCCCAGCACCTCTGGAGTAGTAGCTTCACGGTCAAAAGAATATCGGTCGATGAACGACCAGGTCTGACGCCACCTTGGTACACGCCAATGATTCGTTCTGCGTACGAGTTAGTTCTCTTTTTCAGAATTTCGATAAAATCTTATAGGCCATATACAAACTAATGATATGACCATGTGATTTTCGTACTTCAGCTTGTCACCCTTTTTATACCCTTTGCTCATAGAGTGAAAGGGTATATTAACTTTGTCATGAAGTTTGTAACGCATTGAAGGAAGCATCTCCGACCATATAAAAAGTATACATATATGATCAGCATGACGAGATGAATCGATTGGGCGATGTCCGTCTGTCTGTCTGTCTGTCCGTCTGTCCGTCTGTCCGTCTGTCCGTCTGTTGCAGCGCGTTTTTCTCGGCCACTATAAAAGCTACGGAGCTGAAATTTTGCACACGTGCTTTCTTATGGTTGCAGGCTGTTTGTATGTTTGATTCACCCAAATTGGATCACTGGGTCATGGGGCTGCCATACAAACTTAGCTCCCCAATTTGAGTTCTTCCAAGAAAAACTTTTTTATTTGTGTACCAATTTCAACCAAATTTCACACAAATGTGTTTCTATAAATAACAAAAAATATGTATATGCAAGAATAGATCAAATCGAACCATGGGGTCATGGGGCTGCCATACAAACTTAACCCCCCAAATTAGGTTCTTCTAAGAAAAACTTTTTTATTTGTGCACCAATTTCACACAAATGTATTTCTATTGATGACACAAAACATATGTAAGATTGAATCAAATTAGGCCATGGGGTCATGAGGCTGCCATACAAACCAAACCCCCCATATTGGTTCTTCTAAGAAACATTTTTTTACACCAATTTCACAAAACCTTGAATTAATATGTCTTTATCAAAGCAACTAAAAAGTTCAAAACGAATGGAATCGTACTGTGGGGCCATGCTCCGGCAATCCCAATAACATTTTCTGCCCACTTATTTCAACCAAGCCCAAAACTTTTGTCAAGACGGAAGAAAAAAATGAGGAGGGGGATTAAATACAAGTCATAGGTACGCCCGAAAAAACTTTTAGCCCAAGCGAAGGGTATTCAAATTTCGGCCGCGTCCGAAATTAGCCTCGGCCCCGGGGGTTGGCGAGCGAAGCGAGCAGGGGACGAAGCCCCCTAGTTTGTGGATTGGGCAGATTATGCTCTTGCGCTAATCTTCGGGGATTATCTCGTCGTTTCATATTTTCAACAGTAGCACATGTCAACCCCGGGCGCTTAATTACGTTGGAGCGGTTGTATGAAGAGACTCACTTCCTCTACTGTGTGGGAGGGCCTGGTTCAGCTAACTGCTCGAGAGCTGACTTCGTGGGGGAGGTAGATGGTTAATTGAGGAGCTCTTCCAAATGCGAGGTCCATCGTTTATTTACGCTTTCGATGTTACTGATGATGTTACCATCCTTGTCCTTATATAGCCTCGTCCTGGCTTGATATCCGTTCCTAATATTATTTATAAGTTTGTACGCCTCTCTAATGTTCTTACTGGCTAATCTTTGGTTTGTTTGCTGTAACTGCTCGTCAAAATGTTTGCGTTTCTTACGTCTAATTAACTTATTAGATACTCGCAGAAGTTCATTGTATCTTTTTCTCTTGGCTCGAAATGCGCGTTGTGTGTATTGGCGATAGGCTTCATTTTTCGCATCAACCGAGGTCCTGCATTCGTCGTCGAACCAGTCTGTTCGTATACGCAAGCCTTTATAACCCACGACCTCTTCTGCATCTCGTTTGATGCTGTATTTTAGCTCCTCCCAGAGCTCAGGGATGCCTAAATTGTTGATGTTATGGGCGATAGTTTTTCTTTATTTTCAACTCATAGTCTTAAATTTGCTTTCTTCTTCTTCGTTGCCTCGTTCTTTATATCGCTACATGCTCGACCTGCGGTGTAGGCACATCGCCCGTTTTGGCGATAATATCTCAGCATATTTCTACAGGCAGCTCTATCTTGGATCGTGTTATCGCCGAGACCAATGCGTTGTTGTTGCTTTTTCATTTGACATATCCAGGTGTTCTTCGGTCTGCCTCTGGCCTTGGGTCCATCAAGTGGAACTTCGATTGGTGGCGCTCTATTTGCGGGGTTCTCAGGCGGACGCCTTTTAACATGGCATACCAATCCATTCGTCGGTCTTCGAGCTTTTCGGTGATTGGTTGGTCTATGGACAAGCTGCCTCGGACGTAGCTACTCTTGAGGTGGTCGCTTTTGGTTACACCAACTGACATGCGTAACATGTTCATTTCAGTCGCTGTCATTTCTTTCGCGTAACCTTCATACATGGTCCAGCATTCTGATCCATACATGAGTGCAAGACGTAAAACCATTTTGTACAACTTGCCCTTCAGTTTCAGTAGCATTTTCTTATCGCAGAAAACTCCAGTGTTTTCTCGCCACGTCATCCACCCAACCTTTGTGCGATGTTTCATGTCATCATTGCATGTAGCGCCGTTGTTCACCATCGAGATAAAGTACTTGAACTTGGTACAAGACTTAAGCTGCTCTCCTTTGACGAACATTTCTGGTATCGGTGCATCTGGGTCTGAGAATGGGCAGCATAAGAACTCAGTATTTGTTATACTTACCCTCAGTCCATGCTCCTCCAGAATGTCTCACCATTTTGTAAGTGCAGCTTGCAAGGCAACGATGTTTGGGCTATATCTTCGGCAAAAAGAAGAGATATTTCTAGGCCGTCGGTGATACGTGCTAATAAGTATAGCACATGAGGATGTTGAAGACCAACGGACTCAATACACTGCCCTGGTGTACTACGGCATTCACCGGAAATTCTTCTGATTCACCGGCTGTGCATCTAATCTTAGTCGTAGCTCTATCGTACATGTCTCGTATCATCCTGACGTATGCCTCAGGGACATTAAGTACTCTCAAGGACAACCATATCAGACCACGAGGTACTCTATCGAATGCCTTTTCCAAATCGATGAATACAAAGAGCAAGTCCTTTCGTGCTGCTCTATAATTTTCCATCGCAATTCGAATGCACTGAATCGCATCTACTGTAGATCGACCTTCAACAAAGCCACATTGTTTGTCATTCAACCACACAATCTTTCTCATTCGGTTGCAGACCAGTCGCTCGTAGATCTTCAGTGTTTGAGATGTCAACTTTATAGCCACCTAGTTGTTGAGTTTGCGTGAGTCTCCCTTGTTCTTATAGAAAGGTAGAAGAAAACTTTCCCTGAAAGCATCAGGGAACTGTGAGCTAACTAAGCTCTACATTTTCCATTTTCAACCAAAATTCCGCCGAAATTTGGTCCGGTCCAACTGCCTTTCCGCGTTTCATCTGATGCATTGCCTCCATCATCTCTTCCTCTGAGATATCGTCAATATTTGTGGTATTCGGCTCAACATCTTGAAAAGCTGCTCGAGGAAATTATTCATTTAGAAGTTCGTCAAAGTACTCTCGCATCCTGCTACAAATTGCCGTATCGTCAATCAGCAACATTCCACGTACTTTGGCACCTGTATTTCCCGAGCGTTCTTTCTCCTTTGGGGTGCAACCCTAAAAATCCTGGCGTGTCGTGTCGTGTCGGTCCTTCGGTCGCAGTCCGGTTTATAATTCTTGGTAGAATTTCTCAGCTGCCTTCCGCCTTTGCCTGAGTTTCCAAGCGCTTTACGTTCTTCCAGCATTGCATATAATTTTCGCGAAGTTGAACCCGTTCGGCTTCACTGCTTGACACACATTTCGTCCATGCCTTAAATGGGTTCGATTTGGCTTGCACTGCTTCCTTAGTTTCGGCACCATGTTTCTTTCTTCGTGTGGAGTGAACCTTTCGAAACTCCAAGTGCCTTTTCCGCCTCATGTACTGACATTTCAGCGAAACCATTCCACATTTGTGTTGGACTGTGCTCGGTGCAGTTGGTGTTGTTTTGAAACCACTCCGTCATCTTATCAATGAATAGAGTTACTACCGGTTCAAAGTTGTCGTTTTTGAGATTATGCCACTTGATTTTTTTTGTAGTCTTAAATTTGCCACTCTTTTAGAATTACCAGATACCATTGTATTTTTAGCTTAATAACTACAACACACACACAATGACAATACAAACTTGTTGCCGTTATACAGTTAGTACTTGGACAATGTCTTTTGATTGCGTATAACTGTAAAATAGGAGACTGAAATTGTTTTGATATCTCTTTTCGTAGGATGATGGCAGGCATCATATGCGCTTTCATCCACTTCTGGATTGACGTTGACTTATCGGACACCGGGCATATAAAAAAGTATTTTTAAAATTTGATACTTGTAAAGTCCCAAGAAACTAAAATAATTGTACATTCGTAATTTGGCTGAGCGTCAAGAGACAGTTCAATGAAACCGTCTCCAATTAGTTCAATCGAATGGAAACGAAGGATGCATCCCGTACAAAGTGATCCAAAATAGCTTGCTTCAGTGTACGTTCCTATGTTACATATCTCTATCCAGCTAATTCGACGAATCGTGTTGACTGTAGAACAAAACGTGTAGAGCAAAATGTGGTCACTTTGTGCGGGAGGTACACTTAGTTTTCATGTGCATTTGTCTGGGTGCAATATTTAGGGACTAAGTTAAAGACGAAATATAATTATTATAATTATTGATGGCCCATACGAAAAAATTATTTATAATAAAAATTTCCGTTAATACTGAGTAAAATAACTGTTTTTGCTTCAGTTTTTATTTAAAACTTTCAGTGCAGTCATTTTTTTTAAATAAATTCTCTTATTAACTATAGATAAATTTGAATACATTTGAAAATAAGTGAGTTTGAAACCGCACACGTTTCATAATCGTTTCTCTATCATCCTTTTGAATTATTTACAACTTAGCACCTAATGAAATTACTATCAATTAATGTAAAACACCTTAGGGTTACTCTCCATGTAAGAAATCTCATTAATTTTAATGTGTATTCTCACATTCTCAAGATGTCGTCTCGGATAGTACATTGTACATACCTACTCATAATATGAAGTTTAAGTGTGTTGCTATTCAATCTAAAGTAGATGAGTATGCCTGTTATAAATATTAATTTCCCGAGTGATTTCACTATAGTATAGCCCCCATCAAAGATCAAGTAATTAGACGTCTCGTCCTTATAATGAATCTGGAATGCTCGAGAACTCACCGTTGCCTTTACTTTGAATGCGAAAGCGGATGTCTTGAAAAAAATATTATTTTTTAGAGAATGATTTACACATACTGATAGCTTAGAGGAAAATGTCATAGTGTGGGGCATAGGGCATGGTGTCAAGTTAATGGAGGGTAGTTATTGTAAGTTATACGTTGTCAGTCATAAAACCAAAATGAAGGTATACGCTGAAGACTCTTACTTAGGAAAACCACTGCAAACATGTCGAAAATCTTTACCATTACCATCATTATGTAAAGATGGCAAACATCTGAAATTATGCGTAAAAACTAGTACTGACATCGAGAATAAAATTTTTGTCCGCTGCGGTTTTTTCAATGAAAATGTATTCTTACTGTCGTGGAGTATGTGGGGAATACTGTCGAATTCCCTAAGCTACAATCCGAAAACAGTTCCATAATTTTTATGTATTTTTTACCGACTCCCCGGTTATTTCATGGTGAAATGTCAATTGACCGGGGAATCGAAAGATAATACATAAAATGGCCGAGTAGAATTATGTCTCGGATTGTAGCTTATGGAATTCCCCACCGTTTGTGACATATTCCACGACAGTAAGAATACATTTTCATTGAAAAAATCGCAACGGACAAAAATTTCACTCTCGATGTCAGTACTAGGCTTTAACGATGTTAGCGTAAGGGCGTCTCTTTACACGAAAAATGTTGCTATACTTTTTCAAAATCCAAGGTATATGAGAAATGGAAATATCGAAATCAACCCATGCAAAAGGATGGAAGGACAAAAAAACATTCGAAAACAATTAAAACCCTTAACAAATTCGTAGGCAGCTTTTAATTAATTCATGCATTTGTGAATCCATCGCTTTATTACTGATGGGTATAACGAGACACAGATGAACTTCGGGCGCAGCCGAAATATGAATATCCTTCATACATAGAAATGAAACTTAAGGTTATTTTGAGTTAATCATTTCTACCGCAGCCCTTTGACAATTTTATCCGTTCCTATGTTTTGAGACTTTACTGAGAACACACTTGGATGAAGTTTGGTTGAGATTGGTCCGCAAAAAAAATTCTTAGAAGTTTTGGTCTATATTTGGCAAGCCTATGTTCCATTCCATCCGTTACTGGATATGTTTTGAGGCTGTTCTTAGAAACATACAAACAAACAAACAAACAAAGTTTCAGCCCGATAGCTTCAATACTTTTCGACTAGTTTCAATAAAAGCAGACGGACATCGCACAATCGATTTCTCTCTTCACACTGATCAATAAGATTTTGTAAAGTCAGAGTTGCTTCCTTGTGCATTGCAAACGTCAAGACACGTTAATATACCCTTTCACATAATGCAAAGGGTATAAAAACGCTTGCGAATTATTATTTATGAATTTTTAATTGAAAGCAAAACACCTGGCATAGTATAAGCTTAAGATTTATAATAAGTTTGAAAAGATTCATTAAATAGTACAATAGTGTCAATACGAAATTCAGGGGGGAACCGCAGCCCATGGTCCCATAGTACGATTTCATTTGTATTTACATTTTTTGTTATTTCGATAACTACACATTAATACAAGGTTTTGTGAAATTAGTGGACAAAAAAATATTTCTTAGAAGTATCAAAATGGGCGGGTTGGGTTTGTACGGCAGTCCCATGACCCTATAGTCCGTTTCTATCCATTTTTACGTATATTTTGTGGCTTCAATAGAAACAGATTTGTATGACGTTTGGTGTAAATTGGTGCCCAAATAAAAGTTTCTCTTAGAAGAAACTAATTTAGTGGGTTTGGTTTGTAGCCCGATAACTCAATGGCCCAATTCCGTTCTTTTATGCGTATGTTTTGTTACATCAATACAAATACATTTTCGTGAGGTTTGGTTGAAATCGGTGCCCAAATAAAACGTTTTTTTTAGAAGAGCCTAATTTGGGGGCTTGGGTTTGTGTGGTAGCCCCATGATCCCATCGTTTGATTCTATCCATTTTTACATATCTTTTGTGACATCAATAACGATCCATTTATATTAACTTTGGTAAAGATTGGTTCATAAGCAAAAAAAGTTTTTCTTAGAAGAGCCTAAATTGGAGGGCTAGGTTTGTATGGCAGCTCCATTACGCAGTGATCCAATTTCGGTGATTCAAAGAAACAAATAGCCTCCAACAATAATAAGCACGTGTGCAAAATTTCAGCTTGCCAGCTTCAATACCCGCCGAGTAAAACGCGTCGCAACAGACAGACAGACGCCCAATCGACTCCCCAAGTCATGCTGATCATATATGTAGATGTAAGATGTACACCGTAACAAATGGAAACGCTCTCCTTCTCCTGTTAATTTTTCAATCTTTAAATGTTCAAGAGCAGAGGCTAAAGAGGCTAACCAAGTTATTAAAAATGCAATGAGAAGCTACTATAGCAACATTGAAATATTTCTTGTAGCTAATCTAATCATGTGAAACCATTCTGGTCTTATATACGATCACTAAAGTCTCTAATAAAGTCAGCTTGCCAGAAAATTTACAGCTCAATTACTCTATAGCGTAGCAATGACTCATATAGAAGCCTGTGAGTTGTTTGCCAAATTTGTTTGCACCACATTTTCTTCAACTAATCTTTCTCCTAATAACTTTTCCACTACACCTTCCTCTGTGTCTCAAATCCATGTCTGCACAACAAGCCTCCTTGAAGTGGCTTCTATCGTTGAATCATTAAAGGATGATGGTGGCTTCAGTCCTGACGAGTTTCCTTTAAGTGTACCCCTAAAACGTCCAATATATCCTCTATATCTAACTACCGTCCCATTTCCCTTTTATCCTGCTTTCCAAAAATTCTCGAGCGTCTCATCCACAAAAAGATTTATCCCACAATTTCTGCTCACAGCAACACGGCTTTGTGAAATGTCATTGCTCTTGCACCAATCTTTTAACTTTTACTAACATGGTAGCCCGAAGCATAGACAATCACTCTCAAGTCGATGTTGTATACACCCGCTTTTCAAAGGTATTTGACACTGTTGCCCACAGCATTTTTCAAATTTCAAATTATGCTGATCGCCTTGTACTTGTACTATTAAACGCCCCCCTTCTTGAGGAACGCAGAGTGTTTCTAGATGAGTGCTTTCTATTCAATAACTGGAACATTCTATCATCGCCCGCACTGAATTATATCTTTATTCCCCATTGTTACGCCTATCAAGGAACCACCACATTCTCCAACTGGGTCCATTTCCCTCGTCTTTATATTTATTCAAGGCCAGGAACGTTTTTTTTTTTAATGAAATAACGTTCTTAGTTTTTTTTCACACTTTCTTTTTTTTTTTTTTTGTTAATTTGTTCTTTAATCCTATTTTTAATGCTTGTTTTCCTTTTTTTTTCTTTTTCTTTTAATTCTAATTTCAATTTTTCACTGTTTAATTGTTATTTTCTTAAAATCTTTTCGAATATTGTTCCATAATTGGGGCCTATAAGTTGTGCTGAATGTTTTTTCAATTAAATAAACATTTTTCAAATAAATAAATATATTGTGATGTGTCCAGGATACGTCAAACACAGATTGTATTCCCTTAGTTTACACCAGAGGACGCTGGTATCACTAACGAGAAATAACGTTGACGTGTTGACATATTCAGCAAACATGACTTTCCGGAAGTTTCCGGAAAGTGCGTCCCCTAAGTTTTCGGAACAGTGGAAACGGCTATGTAAGGGCGTCGAGAAGTGTCGAGCAGTCAGTATAGTTTTACTCGTAGATTATGTCGTATTAGTGACTAGTTAAGTAATTAGTAATGTAAATTGTAATCCGTGTGTGTTATAATAAATGGTGTTCTTACAGAAACGCGAGCGTTATTTATTATTGTGTACGCGAAAATCGTTTGAACCCACTGGAACGTCTAGAAGAGACGAGAAGTATAACAATATAAATACTTCTAATATGGTGGGAGATGCTTCCTTGAATGCGTTACAAACTTCATGACAAAATTAATATACCCTTTAACTTTAACTACACTCTAAAAACAGATTGTAAATTTCTAGCAGATTCTGTGTAAAATGTGTGTAAAAGCATTGTAAAATTAAACAACAGTGTAAAAATTACACATTCTTTGTGTATCGTAATATTTTTGAGCATTATTGCATGTTTTAAAGTAAACTTACACAAATATGAGTGTTTATATACTTTTCCATCAAATTCTGTGTAAAATTTACGACGAAATATTCACATTCAGCCGCTGCACTAAAATTTGTGTAAAATTTACACAACATTCTGTTGAAGAAGATCCAGATTATGATAATTTTCGAATTTTTCACCATTTATGATGTTCTTTTGAAGTTTACACCAAAATAATTGGAAAACATGAATAAGTTTTCCGTATATTTTTCATATCACAGTTGCTGTTTCGCTGTCTAGTGGTGCAGTCATATTTTATGGGCGCCACAAATCCTCTGATCGATTGAAGACATTTTTGGATTGCGAGATAAACTGGAAGGTGTATGTGACCATCCAATTCAATTTTTTGATCGGACGTGTGGAACGTAGTGCCATGCAATCTCGCGCAATCTGTCATGACAATCATGAGATCATGAGATCAATTGCAGATTTTTTAACATCATCCGGTGGTCATTCTTCATGCTGTATGGTTGTGATAATTTTCGCTGTGTCGTGTTGTGTTGTGTGGACCGTGAGACTCATTGCAGATTGCGCGAGAAATTGCATAATGTGTTGGTTGTATGGGCGTGAGTTCGATTGTGTGCAATCGATCAACTAAATGGGGTACCGAAAATATTGTAATTTCGCTTTATTCTGTGCAAAAATACACAAAAAAAAACAGTATTTCCAATCAGAATTCTTCTTAAAGTTTGGAAAATTACTACATAATGATGTAAAAAAGCCCGCCAAAAAGTGTGATTTTACACTTCTTGTTTGTAATAATTACACAAAACAGCGCGATTCTGAGTCAGATTTAAAATATAAATACTTCCACAAATACGCAAAATTACACCACTTTAGATGTAGTATATTACAACATTAGCTATGTAAATTTTTAAAATACACTTCGTTGTAATTTTACCCTGTAGATAGATGATTTTCATGTGCCATTTATAATCAGGGTAAATTTACATGAATTTTATTTTAGAGTGATATAGGATTACCACCTCGAACACATCCCTTGCCCGGCACCTACAAGAAGGATTTTTTTTGAGAGTATCCTATTTTTGAGGCGCAGTTGCTAAGACAGTCCCATGAAATAAAAGCTTAATCGATCAGATCAAACTATTCGATTGGTAAATTAATAAATCCTCTGAAGGAAGTTTATATCATGCGAAGTAAGGACAATCAACAACTCCTTTGAATGAGCGAGAGTTTGATGATTACCTCAATACCTCACATCCGCATTATTCTGAACCGATTCGTAATAACAAAAGAGCCTACCTTCAGCAAAAATTACAAAAATATTAACTTTATTTCGCTGAAAAGGACTGCCTACTTTTCACCCTGAGCTGATCGCAACCCTTAAAGAAACAGCTGCAGCTACGTCGCCGATGAAAAGTAATGTAGAAAAACTGAACTATCAATTAAATTTTAAAGTATAGAACTGATTTTTCAGTAGGACTAAATTTTTTACGCCAAAAAGCGCGACCCGGCAGAATTTTCCTGAACCCGGCATCCCGGCAGTACTTTCTAGGCCCGTCACTGCCGGACAAGGCCCTTTCACTCTATGAGAGAAGGGTATAAAAAACGCAAAAATCTAGATATCATGATAAATCGAAACTCCGCAGATCAGTTTAAATGCTGACCATATTTTAATGTTTACCGACTATTGTATTTTATATGAAAGATTGTATCTACCAAACATTACACTGTTTCATGTAGCCTGGAAGTGACGTATTATTATGTAAAATAGAGGACTGCCTTACCTCTATGCAGGATAATTCATTCAACATTTCATCGAACCCAACCACGCGTAAGACCAAATATCGGTGCTTCCCTAAATCTCAAAACTGTGTCGATGAAATTTTATATGCGTGAATAAAACGTAATAGGGAATTCACACCAGGGACAGAATGTATTCAATTTCGCTGACGGTTGTACCATATTGTACTGCAATTCGAATACTTTCGACTTTCGCAATGCAGCGCATCGGCCATTTGAGCTATGTACATGATCCTTTTTGCTAGATAGAAGACAAATATCGTTTGCAGGTGATCAAACATCTTCCATCTGATACCTTTTCTCTGTTTTTGAATCGCGTTCAGTGGCGTATTTACAGGGGGGTACGGGGGGGTGGCACAGGGGGGGGGGCACAGGGGGCGCGTGGTGGGCAAGCATACATTTTCGACCGTGTAGTATTCTGGATTGTACTTGTAAAATATTATTCGGCACTTGTTACGATTTTACGGAATCTGTTACTAGATTTTTGACAAAACATACAAATCAGTAAATCCTAATTTTGCATTAAAATTCACCTAAACTTGCCATGGAATTCAAGACCACACTGTCAGCCAAAATTTGTTGTATCAGCTTTTCATCTGTGTTTCTTTCAAAAGTAAGCAGAACAACTTTTTGGTGGAATTTGGCCGAAGTTTGGCAGAATTTAGGACGATGTATGAAATTTCTCTTCCAAAGAAAAGTGTTCCGTTTGGAATCCGTTTTGTCATATGGAAACATTGCAACATTGGTCATTGCATTAATTCCATAGCAATTAAATACATATTCGTAAGATTCCTTTTCGGCTTCAGGCTCCTTCGAACTACTACGCAAACTTTTTTTTAAGCCCTCCGTATTTTGGTTCAGGAAAAGCCAAAAGCAGTTAATGAGTGTTATTCTAAGATCTGTCAGGAAATATGAAACATACCTTAACTCAAGGAGACCTTGAGTCAAGGATGCCGAGATTAAAATACTTTTTCATGGAAATCACTTATATTCACGAGTCAATGCATCCTTGATTTAAGGAAAAACTCAAGGAGACCTTGAAATTGTCTATAGTCAACCTCACTTGAAGTCAAGGTAGCTACCCACCTACCTTGAAATATTATATTTCAAGTCTATTAAAAACTTAAGGTCTCCAATGTTTTTCCTATGTAGCTACTCTCGGGTATCCCCACACCAAAACTTTATGTAACAAATTAGCCCCGTACTCTGTGCCCCCCGTTTGAGAATTTTCTAAATATGCCACTGATCGCGTTCACTAGTATATTGTTAATGGCTGTGAGGAAAAGAATATATGATAAAATCCAGCCGTGTGTCACTCTACTATGCACCTCAAAAGGATATGAAAGCTTACTCTTGTGTAAAACGTGACTATTTATCACTCAAAGTGCGATCCATCATTGTTGACCCAGTGCACAAAAATTATGTTCTCTCAAAAGTGTTCTTTCCATCTCTGCGGCTGCTGTTCATCGGTAACATAGCAACCCTTCTTTGGCGGAGTTTCTCTTCAGTAATTCAGTACCTGTCGGCTGGTTAGTCTTATCGCATAGAGAAGACACACATAATATTCTGAAAGCTTTTCCATTGTATTGAATGGAATTTTTATTTATTTTGTATAGTTACGCCATATTTTGCTAGGTTACTCCATCATCTTAGATTGAAAAAATTTGCGCACTTTCATCCAACAGCGCAAATAAGCAAAAGATAACATAACTATGCAAAATTAACAAAAATGCCATTCAATATAATGGAAAAGCTTTTTGAAAATTGAGTGTGTCTTCTCTATGCGATAAGACTAACCATTCGATAAGAGTTTTGAGAGAATGGCCCTTTATCTTTTAAATTAAATCGTTGATGTAAGTTGGTACATTTGTCACGTCTTACACTTGTCTGGACGCCTTTTCGTAATGAACGTTATTCAGCTCTGAGTTGATTTTTGGCTGAATCATTAGCAGCAGAGTTGATTTGCTCCTTAATTCTATCGCTTTTTGAGATAAGGGACCAACTAGCGTCATTGATAAATGGTCTCCTGACTTGATCCAATCGTCCTATGATCGCTTCGCTATACGAAATGAAAGAATCCTTTGCAAAATTCAATCTGTCTTCAATTGAGGAGGTGTTGCTGCTTCGTGCAAATCTGGATCGCTCCTGTTTGTTAGCGCTTTTTCGCGATAATAAGATGTCGGCCGCGGCCAACATCAGCCCCACGCTTCGCCCTAACGTCTAAGAGGCAGTTTTTCCATGTCTTTGAAACAGCAATATGATAAATTTGGTTCTCTGTTCTGCCATCAGGAGGAACCCAAGTTGTTAGGTGGCAAGGTTTATGCTTGAACAAGGTGCCGCAAATGACTAGTTGTCGAGACTTACAAGACTCCACGAACATTTCACTTTTACTGTGCCTGTCGCTAAGCCCAAAATTGCCCCTAAGGTGCTCCAAGCCTAAGTTATCAGTACCGACTTTGGCGTTAAGCGCCCCCATAATAATTTAAATGTCACCTCTTGCAGCCCTATAAGGTGTCGATAAAATACGCCTCTCGCAGATTGATCAACTGGTTTAGACGGTGCGTAGCACTGAATAATTGTGATGTTGTGTGCTCTGGATTTGATGATGGCTATGATGATTGTCGACAATAGGTTTCCAGTCGATTAGGGATTGGCGTGCATTCCTAGTCAACAAGATGTCGACACTATCGTCGGCACTTCCAGATTTAATCTACGTGTAGATAAACCAAAATCTAAAAATTACGCACAGTGTGTAAAGGCTATAAGATATGTAACCTTCATTCCTTCTATGTGCAAACCCATCCGCTTTCCTACGATTCCCCCAGGTATCTGTAATAACAAGCCGTCTGATGTCGTACATACCTGTCTTTGCCGGGATAGCTCTTGAGAACGTGGCAAAAACTGAAAGCACACTTAAAATATTGTACCGTGGATTATACGGTAGCATTATGTAAGCATACGGGAGCTACTTCGAAAGATGTAGTGCGCTCCGGTGCGTGCTTCTTAGGGATTGTGATGTCAAGTGCAAGATAATTCGAACGAACAGCCATATTATCGCAGTTAAGCATAATTTCATATTTTCATCTGTTTCAAGAGAGATTTCCACTGGGATTTTGATTTTATGTTGGAGTATCACTTATTGGGTGACGGCAATTTTCCGACGGTGAACACAGGCATGAAGCCTGCTCACAAAATGTCGGGATTCATTTCAGTTTGATTTAGATACGTTGAAAGGTGTATAGGTTTATTCCCTTTTATTATTCAGTTGTCGATTTGAGTTACTTTTTGATTTGATATAATTTTATTGAGAATCACATGAAAATCATGACGGCTTCATGGAGGTTTCAGGGATTAGAAATGATTACAGTGAAACCTGTCTAAAAGACCACCCGTATTAAGCGACCACCTTTCATAACGACCGAATTTTTCGGGAACGGAATGAGTTTCCATACAACTCCATGCATTTGTTCCCCGTATTAAGCGACCACCTGTTTATACGACCAGCGACCACTACATCATTCATCGGTCCATACAAATTTCACCCTTCTTAAGCGACCACCTCTATTAGCGACCATGAAAAATGCGATGCGCCCGTATAAAGCGACCATATGCGAGTACATATGCGCTTATCTTTACTTTATTTTGCAAGCTTTCTTAGTAAATTTATCAAGTAACGGTATTAATTCATATAAAATCAAGGCTCACAGAAATCTGAAGTCGTTCCTAGTTATGCGAGTAATAGATTATTCAAAGTATGCAGCAACAGTAAAAATGTCCAATTAGTTCAGTCATATTAGCATTTCAAATACAAAAAAAAATAGTAAGGCTATGTTTTGTTGTTTTTGAATCAGTGGGGTCCCAGAAGTCTAAAACTCATTTTGCTAAAAAAAAAAATTTGATCGGAAAGGTCCCAAAAAAGACACAAAAGGGCACTTTTAATACTTGACCGGAGTTCGGCATGCGGGGTTTCATATTAAAGGGGAATGATAAGGAGTGCATAACATATCCGGTGTTTGTTTCCTGTTTCAAGGACCCTCAAATGAATAAATCGCGTTTGAATGGAAATTTTCGTGTTTCGCGTAGCTTATACCATCTGTATCTTTCCAAAGCCATAACTACGCGAATAATTCAAGTTGTCACTACCTTTTTTATTTTTTAGAATCTATAATATCTGAAGATTCTACCATTAAATTTGCTAAGAAAAAAATTGTTTGGAAAGCTTTGAAAAAGGACATAAAAGACACTAATTAATCCTTGATCGAAAGTGGATTAATTAGTGTCCTTTTGTATCCTTTTTCAGAGCTTTCCGATCAAAAATTTTCTTAGCAAAATTAGTGGTGGAATCTTCAGTTATTATAGATTCTACAAGGCTACAAGGATTAATTAGTGTCCTTTTTTGTCCTTTTTAGGACCTTTGCGATCGAAATTTTTCTTAGCAAAATGAGTTTTAGATTCCTGGCACCCTACTAAATCGAAAACAGTCAAAATTAGCCTTACTCTACTTTTTATATTTAGAGGCCACCATATTTTGACTGGACTAAATTTGATGTTGGGTTTTGTGTCTTTCATTGTAATTCAGCAAACACCAATTTAGCAAACACACACTAAATTGTCATTTACCGTTAATGCATGTCTGATTTATTTTCACATTTAAAGTTAGGGTAACTTCGATCTTTTGAAAAAGACTACGTTTTCGTGTCTAGCCCTGTATGGAGAAGATTGCTTTTTGAATTCATTCAATAAAGATTGTTACATTTTCAAGGCTAACTGGGTATAGAAATCGTAATTCTGAAAATTTCGTCGAGCTACGGTGATTTGTTTTTCGTATGCAAGCCTTTCACAATGATCAAGCTTAAACTGTGGAGACCTCTTGCATTCACGAAGGGCAGATATAAACATAAGATTTGCATACGATCCCGGCAATTACAAAAAACATAGGTTATAATTACGTATAGCCTATTTTACAACACGTAAGATTTGCACTATTTACTGTATGTGGTTCGGAGGCACCCATCTTTACTAAATCTACCAGTAATAAATTTATCTAGGACACCTCCTGTCAAGACAATTAAATTTTTCTCTTCAATTCTAGATGAAAATGATGGGCGTAGATTTCATGAGAAGATAGTAGCCTTGAAATCTCTCAAGGTGGCTTCACTTGAGACTTTGCCACTTGCATTTTGCCTTCAAATTAACGAATTTAGTCTCTTAGTTCATTCCCCTTATTAAGCGACCACCTCTAATAGCGACCACTTTTTTCGGGAACCAACGGTGGTCTCTTTAGATAGGTTTCACTGTATATGATTATGATTACGAATTGATGTACACACGTCAAAAGAAAATCCCGGAAAATTAAATATTATACAATTTAACGATAGAAATTTGATTTCACCACGAAGAGGATGATTGAATTTTTAATCCTTCCCATAATCCGCTTAAACACGACCAAAGCATTTTCCGTTAAATGTTAAAAATGTGTTAAATTCAAGTCCAATGGAAAATCCGATGGGATGTTGGTTTTCGATACCCGTCACTATGTGATAGGGTATATTAGGTTACGTTAGGTTCAGGGGCTGCCAGGTCTATACCCAGCGCACTTACACCAGAATTCGGTCCATTGTGGTACCACCGAGAGAATCGTGCCTCTACCAACCGCTTATGACAGGGAACCAGCCCGCACTGAACGAAATAGGTAGCCTGAAACAATGAAATTGTTCATTAAAGTAATGAATATTTACACCGATATCCCACCGAAGACGGCTTTCATCAGTCTAATGAATCTGATTTTATCAAAACAACGACCAAAAATTTCATTAAAATTATGAACAAATTCATAAAATTAACAACTTGTTCATTGATATAATTACTAAGTTCATCAATTAAAAAAAAAAAACTGGCGCAGGCCGGCATCCAGCTTCATAAGTGGCTTGGAGACATTTATTTTACCTCTGAAAGTCATCAAAAATTACCTACCTACCTATAGTGGGAATCGATCCCGGGACCCTATGATTTGAAGACATGCGCCCTACCTAACTACACCAAACAGACTATACGTTACGAAGGTTTATAATATACACAAAGCGATAATGACATCGTTCATAGTAGTACATTATTACTATAAACGATGTAATGTAATTAATGAACAATAACATCAAATTTTGTTTTATTTACTTACAATCGCGGCTAATGTATGGGTTCATAGCCGGAATGTACAATGCATAAGATTCTACTGGAAGTTCATTGTGTTCATGATCGCTTTATAGTCTAAGAAAAATGGCATATTTGGTCGGCAAAAATCCTACATCGGAATTTTTTTTGTATTATGGTTGGGAATGGTTCCCAGATTATGGCATTAAAAGTCCCACCCGATCGGGGGTCCGCAACCTTAAAAAAAGGGGGAAAGGGGGGCATTTTTTTTTTCGGTTTTTTGCGATTATTTCAAAAACAGTAAGAGATACAGAAAAATGGTCTGAGGACGAAAAAAACTACATAAAATTATCTTTGCAATGATATATAAGACATTAGAGTTCAATTGAATATTTCGGCGTTAGAATAGAACATAAATTAGAATATTTTCATTTTAGACCTTTTTTAAAAGCTCCATAACTTTAAAAAGAACGCTAGTTCAGCCGTAAAATTTTGTATAAGTATTCACAACAAGTTTAAGATAATTTTAGCGTAAACATTGAGTCGCTCCGGTCAAGGACCTCCATTATCCCCCCATTTAAATTTTTCAAAACGGCTTATCCATAACTCCCCGCAAAATTGGAGCAGAGTGCTAAATTTTGGTTTGTTGCGGTTGGAGGTCATAGTCACCCCACCCACCAAAAATCAGCTCATTCGGACAAAAACTAAGGGTATCTCCCATACAAAGTGACCCATCAGGAGTTTGTTCTACGTACTACTCATTTTATAAACTGTAGAACAAAGTTGTCTTGGGTCACTTTGTATGGGAGGTACCCTTAGTTTTTTTGGGTATGTTGAAGAAGCGACCCAAGCCAAATCGAATGCATTTAAGGCATGGACGAAATGTGAGTCAAGCAGTGAAGCCGAACGGGTTCAACTTCGCGAAAATTATATGCAATGCCGGAAGAAAGTAAAGCGCTTGGTAGCTCAAGCAAAGGCGAAGGCAGCTGAGAAATTCTACCAAGAATTAGAAACTCAGACTGCGACGGAAGGACCGTCTTTGCGCGAGAGACCTAAGCACGACGCCAGGATATTTCGAGTCGCAGCCCAAAGGAGAAGGAACGCTCGGGAAATACAGGCGCCAGAGTACGTGGAGGACGCGCAAGGAATGTTGCTGATTGACGATACGGCAATTTGTAGCAGGATGCGAGAGTATTTTGACGAACTTCTAAATGAAGAGTTTCCTCGAGCAGCTTTTCAAGATGTTGAGCCGAATACCACAAATATTGAAGATATCTCAGAGGAAGAGGTGATGGAGGCAATGCATCAGATGAAACGCGGAAAGGCAGTCGGCCCGGACAAAATCCCCGCGGAATTTTGGTTGAAAATGGAAAATGTCGGGCTTAGTTGGCTCACAGTTCTCTTCAACAAAATCAAAGGTGGGCAACCGATGCCTGATGCTTTCAGGGAAAGTTTTCTTCTTCCTTTCTATAAGAACAAGGGAGACTCACGCAAACTCAACAACTATAGGGCTATAAAGTTAACACCTCATACACTAAAGATCTACGAGCGAGTTGTCTGCAACCGATTGAGAAAGATTGTGCGGTTGAATGACAATCAATGCGGCTTTGTTGAAGGTCGATCTACAGTCGATGCGATTCAGTGCATTCGTATTGCGATGGAAAAGTATAGAGCAGCACGAAAGGACTTGTACTTTGTGTTCATCGATTTGGAGAAGGCATTCGATAGAGTACCTCGTGATCTGATATGGTTGGCCTTGAGAGCACTTAATGTCCCCGAGGCATACGTCAGGATACGAGACATGTATGATGGAGCTACGACTAAGTTTAGATGCACAGCCGGTGAATCAGAAGAATTTCCGGTGAATGTCGGAGTACACCAGGGCAGTGTATTGAGTCCGTTGCTCTTCAACATCATCATGTGCTACTTATTAACACGTGTCTCCGACGGCCTAGAAATATCTCTTCTTTTTGCTGATGATATAGTCCTCAGTAGCCCAAAAATCGTTGCCTTGCAAGCTGCGCTTACAAAATGGTGTGACATTCTGGAGGAGCATGGACTGAGGGTAAGTATAACAAAGACTGAGTTCTTATGCTGCCAATTCTCAGACCCAAATGCACCGATACCTGAAATGTACGTCAAAGGAGAGCAGCTTAAGTCTTGTACCAAGTTCAAGTACCTTGGCTCGATGGTGAACAGCGGAGCTACATGCGATGATGACATCAAACATCGCACAAAGGTTGGGTGGATGAGGTGGCGAGAAAACTCTGGAGTTTTCTGCGATAAGAAAATGCCACTGAAGCTAAAGGGCAAGTTGTACAAAACGGTTGTACGTCCCGCACTCATGTATGGATCAGAATGCTGGATCATGTATGAAGGTTACGCGAAAGAAATGACAGCGACTGAAATGAAAATGTTACGCATGTCAGTTGGTGTAACCAAAAGGGACCACATCAAGAGTAGCTACATCCGAGGCAGCTTGTCCATAGACCAACCAATCACCGAAAAGCTCGAAGACCGACGAATGGATTGGTATTGCCATGTTCAAAGGCGTCCGCCTGAGAACCCCGCAAAGAGAGCGATATCAATGGAAGTTCCACTTGATGGACCCAAGGCCAGAGGCAGACCGAAGAACACGTGGATGTGTCAAATGAAAAAGCAACAACAACGCATTGGTCTCGGCGATGACACGATCCAAGATAGAGCTGCCTGTAGAAATATGATGAGAAATTATCGCCAAAACGGGCGATGTGCCTACACCGCAGGTCGAGCAACGCGGAACCATGGAGCGGTATAAAGAACGAGGCAAGGAAGAAGAAGAAAGTTGAAGAAGCGACCCATCTCTCTAAGTAATGAGCGGCAATTCTCAACAGTTCTCTATGTGGTTAGCAGGCTATCTATCGGTAAACAAAATGACGTCTTTACCAGTGACGTCGTGGCAACCCAACCAAGTGAAGGCTTCGAATATCGGTGAGACCTCCGCTTCGAGGACGCTACAGAAGTTGGGAAGGCGGTAAGACGAATTGATATCCAATTCATCAGAGTGAAGTGAATTCCCAAACCAACTCCCCCATCCGTCTTGGAGACGTCAGTATAGATTGCACTGACCAGGTGCATGTTACTAACCCAAGATTCCCTTGACGGGATCAAGCTGCAATGGTTCCTACCAAAAAAGTGATTGGGAACAATGTAGCCCGTCTATGGGGGCAGGTTAAAGCTCCGAAGTATCGACGAGTGCCCATAATTTAGCAGTCACCAGCTCACCAGTTTCACGTAGGCGTAAGGCCCTGTATGCGGCCATCCGTTGACTAAAAACATCCAATGGGAGCAGTCCCAGCACCATATCTAATCCGAATGAAGGCGTCGTTCGAAAAGCTCCTGTTATGAGAAGAGAAGCCAACCTTTGAACTTTGGCCAGCAAATTATAATAGGTAGTGGTGCTCAGTGCCATCCACCACACACAAACTCTGTAAAGCAATATAGGCCGAACAATAACGGTATACATCCAATATTCAACTTTTGGCTGAAAGCCCCAGGTCTTCCCGATAGCTCTCGAGTACAGTGTTATAGTAGCATTATTCACCCTTTCTTCGATGTTGGGCTTCCATTTTAATTTCTTATCTAAAATCAGACACAGAAATTTCGCCGTGTCAGAAAACTCAAGTTGAAAGCCTCCCAATCTAAGGAGGTTAATAGTAGGAATCGTCCGTGTTCTTGTAAAGAGGACTAATTCCGTTTTGGATGGATTAATTCCCACGCCACTGGATGCGTTAGGATAGTCAGGGCGTTCCCTAATAGCCCACTAAGAATGCCAGGGAACTTTCCACTAACAGCAATAGCAGCGTCATCAGCGTAATCAGTGACTTTGCATCCCATTTCTTAAAAGTTCAGAAGCAATTGATTTATCGCTATATTCCAAAGTAAAGTAGAGAGAACCCTTCCTTGTGGGATACCTCTAGAAACATATCTACACACAGATGATGTACCCAAATTACTGTGAATGCGCCTAGAGATAAGTAACATATTCACGAGGGAGCAGATTGAGTCTTTAACCTGTAGATTACGAAGAGCATCTGTAAGGGTGTATTAACTTCATGAAGTTTGCAACGCACATAAGGAAGCACCTCCGACTATAAAGTATATTATTGCTCAGTGTGACAGAGAAATCGATTGAGCGATGTCCGTTCTGTCTGTCCGTCTGTTGCAACGCAAACTAGTCCCTGAGTATTAAAGCTATCGGGCTGAAATTTTGTATGCAATTTTCATTTTAGTGTACGCTGTATATATGTCGGAACGAATTGAATCGGAGCTTAGTGTCATGGGGCTGCCATAGAAACCCACCCCTGACAATTAGGTTTTTCTAAGAAACACTTTTTTCATTATGAACCAATCTCAACCAAACTTGATCCAAGAGGGTTCCTAGTAAAGCCTCAAAAATATCTAGGAACGGATGAAATCGGAATATTACGTCAAAGGGCTGTCATACAAACCAACTTCCAAATAATGGTTCTTGTAAGAAAAAACTATTCCCTTTTTGAATCTTAACCAAAATTCATCCAAGTGTGTTCTTGGCTTAAGGTTTGTGATCGTAGAGATGACTCATGTGATGGTCGCTGAGCGATCGAAGTCAAACCACCTTTTCCTGTAGTTCATAGTCGATACTAGGAAAGTAGCACCATTCAAAAAATATGCAAATATGGTTCAAAATCGGGTGTAGAACTACGACCGCTGAGCGATCATCACATGAATTGTCTCTACGAACACGTACCTTTAGCCTGAACGCATCCAGGAACAGATGGAATCGGAACACTTCATAGGGCTGCGGTAGAAATTATTAACACAAAAAAGGCTTATGTTTCATTCAAATGTGACGGGTATTCAAATTTCGGCCGCGCCCGAAATTAGCCTTGGTCTCTTTGATAAATATGAAAAAAATTACATATTGCCAATTAATCGATTACATGTATTAAGCTCTACATTTTGAAGGCTTACAAAATTTGCCTGTGGATTGCAAGCCGAATGGGCATTCAGTTCTTTACATATCAAAATAAACATAAATTCGCGGCACTATTGACCCTTTATCGCTTGCCCTGGAGTCAGAAAATCAATTTTTCTTAAAAACGAGGCTAATTTCCGGCGCGGTCGAATTTGCATACCCTTCACTCTCCTCGCGCTAAAAGTTCTTTCGGGCGTACATTATGACTATGACAACTCTACCCCTCCCCCATTTTTACTTCTTCACATTAGTTCCGTGGACAAATAAAAAAAATCTTATAAAACTTTATTGGGGGGGGGGGGGAGAGGAAGGGGGACAAATAGAATCGTACTCTATTTATTTTTACATTTTTCATTGTTTCCATAAAAACATATTAATGCAAGGTTTTGCGAAATTGATGTAAAAAAATCCTTCTTACAAGAACCAAAATGGGAGTTAGCTTTGTACGGCGACCCCATGGCCCCTTGTCTTGCGGCATCAATGCGAAAACATTAGTATGAGATTTGGTTGAAAGTCGTGCACAAATAAAAAAGGTTTTTCATAGAAGAATCTAATTTAAGGGGTAGGGTTTGTATAAATTTCAGTTCCGTTGCTTTTATAGCGGGCGAGGAAAACCCGCTGCAACAGGCGGACAGACATTGTCCAATCGACTCCCCTCTTTATATTGATCAATTATATACACTTTTTATATGGTCGGAAATGCTTCCTTGAATGCGTTACTAACTTCATAACAAACTTAATATATACCCTTTCGCTCTACCAGCGAAAATTAATTTTTTCAGGAGAGCTCCTCGTGTAGCTAAGGTTTTGGTTTAATACTCAGATTTGTAAGTTATATGAGCTTTCAATGTATTGGAATACAATTAGAGGATAATTTGTCCTGCGCTTTTATTGTTCCCTGCCTGGAAATGCTTCCCTCCATGCGAAACTCCTGCCACGCCACTGATGTGTCACAAGTGACTCATGAAACAATAGGAAAACAGAAGGCAGTCGTGGTGGAAACATATGTGTAAAAGTTAAATCAACAATTGCCCTAGCTTCTACCCTTACCATTATTTAAAAAATCACACACGTAACTGAGCCAATCAAACTTGATTGTGTGTGTGTGTGTTAACCCTTGTGTTGCCACCCGGGTACCCGGGTACCCATCTTGATACGTTTTGCTAAATAATTTTTTTTCCAAAAAAGAATTGTCCAAACCTTCTCGAATCTCCATGATTTGATTGAATTTGTATAGAAATTTGCATTCTACGTATTTAAAGAAATATTTTAACTTAAAGAATTTTGCATTTGAAAAAAACAACATGTATGAGCCACCCGGGTACCCGAGTACCCCGATATAAAAAGAATGATTTTCGTATAGAATATCGTATACATATTTCGACAATGTCATAAAAAAGTGTAAACTTTCCTACCTCTAGCGTTTCTTTGAACGTTGGTGTTAGTTACCACTTCTATTACTGGCCTTCCTTAGTACCTTTCGATTGTGATTTTCGTTCCATGATTTCGCATGAGTGGCTGCTTAGAAAATCGCTCTCCTATCATTAGCTTAGCTAATTCTTCCGAGAGCTGGCGTAGAAAAATTCTGCGTCCGTAAGTTTTTTTTGCAAGCATATCATTATTGTCATAATAAGTAACGTACGTGGTACCGGCAATATCGTACTGAGAATAATCACCGCTTTTTTCTGCTTCGGAACATACGAACAGATGGTACCTCCTCGTCAAATCCAAAAAGCGTTGCCAATAACGGTCAACAGTTCGATAGTTTCATTTTTTAAGAAATGCATTTTTTTCAAAGTAGGTACCAACGATAGTGAGCTTCCATGATAAAAATGGTCACTCTCCTCCTCAGCGTTTCTTTTGTCGTCATCGTTTTCTTTTATTCGTTCATCGAAACTATCTCAGCAGTGACTGAATGCCTGGCTTCTTCACGCTAACGGCAATAATTCAGTGCATGTTAAGGACACGCTAAGTTCTGTAATCAAACCTAAAATCTATTCTTAACTTTCTTGGTAAAAATACAAACAATTATTTTCAGCTACAATGGACTTTTAGCAAGAGTTTCAAAGGGGGTACCCAGGTACCCCGGTGGCAGATACTGTAAGTTTTTTTTGGGTAGCAAAAAAAGGGTTAATTCACAATGCCAATGGAACTCTACACCTATGTAGAATGTAAACTGAAGGCATAGAAAATCGTATGTCTATACCTGTCAGTATCACTTCTGCAGCTTGATGCAAACACCGATGCAAAACACTCGAAGAACTTGCAATCGAAATTTTTCAATTAATGTCAGGGAAAGCATAGAAAAGTCGGATGAAAATTTCTGAATGCCGCCAACTATAGAAACCGACCGGTTAAATGGTGCAAAAACCCTATATGAAAAAAGAAAGAAAACTCCCAAATTGCTCTCGGCGTTGGAATTAGTTTTTCTCGGCTATTTTTCGATGTTTTTTTTAGTCTACTGGATTTTATACCGCAGGGCGGGTGAAAAGTTCATTTCCTACTTATATAGGATGTTCTGCAATGAATATCGCCATGAAAATAGTAGCTTCTACTTTCTACCGTTTGCTTTTGGAAAAAAAATCGCCCGAATTTTATTTGTAGCTCATAGAGAAATAAAAACAATTGAAATGGGCGGAAAACGTACAACGGCCTAACGACAATCATGGCAAAAACGTACAACGGACTAACGACATGCCCAAAAATTGATAAAAGCGCAACGGGTGAACGGAGCTAGCTTCATAGATGTTACTTGCTTGGACGACCGAGAGCTTGATGGGAGTATTAGGTAGGTGAGGCCGCCCATTAATGGGCTGGAAGCGGCCAAGGCCTGAAGTGCGTCGGTCAAATAATCGTATACCACAATTATGATGAAAACTAAAAGGCTTAGGCTGACGTTTTGCAACATTTCGCTTTTGGTTTGCTGTGCAATAGTGAAGTAAGAATGTATTGAAAATGTTAATAATCTATTTGACGGGAAATAATCCTATTGGTCGATATTGCTGCGATGTGAAATATCTGCGGCATGTTTTTGGGTTTACGAACTGAATTTTGTAGTGTACAGGGTGCAATAAATTAGACCCATCAGTATTAAATGCGTATTTATTGAATTATTGATATTTCCATTTGTTTTACTAATGTTTTGGTACATGAACTCCTTTTATGGAATTTTATTATGAACAATAAAATCCAAAAAATGTCAACCATTTGGCTGGGTACAGGCACGTGCGCGTTCTCCTGCTCTACCGTTACATGACGTAATGTTTTTCGCTATGGTGAGGCTGTGTAATATTCCCAAGCACAGTTTTTCCAAACAAAACGTAGTTCCACAAAACGGTGGAGCAAATCCATATATATCATAAAGGTGGTAGAAGCAAAAAACAATTAATTTTTTACAAGAACAGACAAAATCACCTGTGTTAAACACTGTTTCCTGTACTACATATATATACATGTAGAGCCCCGATAATCCAGATTGGTTGGGAGCAGACCCTATCCGGATTATTGAATTATTCGGATTTTCGTATTAAGATCAGATAGACGGTATTTTAAAAAATTAAGTGTTTACAGCGAAAATAACTAATTTTAAAGTTCGCAATAGCTGTTCATCGAATCTACGGCACATTGCGATAGAAAAACATTCATAATTATATCGGATTTTCCGAATTAAAGAAAATTTGGGCCTTTGGTCTAATTCGAATTATGGAATATCCAGATTATCGGGGTTCTACTGTATACGTTTCCAAGAACTGAATTATAAGCAGCAAAGCAGAAAAAAATATAATAAAAAAGTTATTCGCGTTTCGCCTTGATAGGTCTCATTTGGCCAACCTTCAGATATTCACTATGTAGAAAAATTTTCTGGCATATTTGCATATGAAACTTTTAGCCATGTCAGTACCACAAAACTCCGAACAATCGAAAAAACGCCAGAATTAAACAGGCATATCCCCAGACATGACGAAGTTACAATTAATCCTTCTCCCGGAACCTAGGTTTAAAAAAAAAATTTATTAATTTTTATGTTAAAAAATATACTGCATATTCCAATAATCCAATCCGTAGAAAGTGCCCTACTCAATAAAGGGGCTTCTGTACCATACTTGGGATTCTGTACCATACTCTAAGTATTCTACCAGCATTAAATTATTACAGAAAAGCTTTTTTTTAATTCAAGAAAAATAGGATATTTATATGAAGTCGTCTATACTACGGATATTTGAGGTTTACTCTATATTTTTAGCATTAAGTAAAGTCCAATAAAAGAAAAAATAATTTCATATAAAGTTAATCTGACATACACATGTCGAGTTCCCAGTTCTCCAAATGCCGAGAAACCGTTACCCGATTGTATTGTAGTTAATTTTAATTTTTCGACTAAGTCATCGTCAACGCAACATGCTCCTCCAGGAGATATTATATTTATAGTTTTTTATATTTAAATCCCTGTGGCAGCTTTCGACTAAGTCATCGTCAACGCAACATGCTCCTCCAGGTGATATTATATTTATAGTTTTTTATATTTAAATCCCTGTGGCAGCTAAAGGGTTAAGATTTTCGGAATATGTTCCATACACTTTTTTACTGAAGTAGTCTTCGGGATCCATCTACAGTAATTTACTATACAGGGTGTCCGGAACATACCCCCTTAGCTTAACCCTTTAGCTGCCACAGGCAATTGAAGATTTTTGAAAAAAATCAGTTTCTAGCACGACTTAAAGCTCAATATCTCCAAAGCTTGACCAGTTAGAAAAAGAAACAATGATTATTTCAGCCAACAAATTTACCTATAAAAGAAAACTGACCCCACTAAAATTCGATAAGAGGTTTGGGTTTTACAGAACTTCAAAGTAATTTGTGTGATTTCACCCAAAAACATTCTATTTTTTCATCTCAATTTTCTCCAACTTCGGCCAAGGAGAGGTGCTTGTACGATTCTTTTAAAAATTGGCGCATAGTCTTAAAATCGTATCTTTCTTAAATCATTTTATTGTAGCTCCATTATTTCCAACAGTTTTAATACATTGTGCAGAAAACTAGGGTTAGTTTTGGCTCGATTGCGACATTATTTGAACAGATTTTTCCAATTGCAGATCTTTAGGGGCAGTCTGAATTGAATTGTATTGAATTCGAGCTAAAATTAACCCTAGTTTTCTGCACTTAACGTATAAAAACTGTCAGAAATAATGGAGCTAGAATAAAATAATGTAAGAAAGATATGATCGTAAGACTATGCGCCAATTTTTAAAAGAATCGTACAAGCACTTCATTTTGGCAAAAGTTGGAGAAAACTGAGATGGAAAAATAGATTGTTTTTGGGTAAAATCACACAAATTTGACTTTGAAGTTCTGTTAAAACGAAACCTCTTATCCGATTTAGTGCCGCGTTTTAATTTACAGGTAAATTTGTTGGCTGTAATAATCATTTTGTTTCACTATTCTAGCTGGTCTAGCTTTGGAGATATTGAGATTTAAGTCGTGCAAGGAAATTATTTTTTCAAAAATCTTCAAATGCCTGTGGCAGCTAAAGGGTTAAGCTAAGGGGGTATGTTCGTACGATTTTTTTGCTGGAAGTCAACTGAGGAATCATAATCCGGTGCGTTTATGCGGCAGTCTCCGGACACCCTGTATACATATAGCTTTAGTTGCAGTCATTTGTGCCGTGCTCTATGGTCGTCCGGAACCCACTCTGTGATATAGAGATTCATAGAGAAACGAGTTTCGATACTCGGCATGGCCCGTCACACATATCACAGAATAATAAAAACAAAAAATGCGACTAGGAAGTGATACGGCCAAAGCCATCTATATTTCAAAGCCCGGAACCAGAACCCGCTCATATACTTTTGCGGCAGATCATAGGCTCGATTAGTTGGAAAATTTACATTGCGGTAAAGGCAAATCGGGTTGGGTCGCGGCAAACTTTACACGAAAAGTATTGGTTCCCGGTCGATTTTCGTCGCGAAAAGTGCAATGTGTCGTGAATTGAAGTGTCTTTAATGCAGTGAAAGAAAAAAATCCCGATAAAAAGTTTTCCACGTGTTTTCGCGATTTTTATCAGAGCAGACACGGTTTTTTTACATGCGCTTTGCTTGTGTTAGTGCATCGTGCAACGTATATACGACATATTCATAAGGCTCGCTTTGTGTGCATGTATTGCTACTTCCCGGCTTTCTGATATAGGTGGCTTTGGATACGGCTGACAACCGTATCGCACTCTGAATTCAGTTGTCGTTGGAACCTGTGGCACGTGCCTCCCCTGTGAGCACATCAAACTTTTTTCACACCCTACTAAAAATTGCAGTACCAAATGTTCCCTTTTTATTTTGAGCGTTTCTATTACTAAACTTTGTAAATCTTTTTGGAAACATTATTATCACATTATCTTCTCAATTCGCCAGATCTCCTCGTTGAAAGGGTTCCTTTCCGTTTTTCGAACGGGGTGAGCTTATTTTCATAGACGCGTGGTTTCAAGAACAAGAACTCTTAGAGAATAAGTACAAGCTATGATTATGTCGAGGCACCGAGGTGGTCATGAAACGTTGCCCAATCTCGACATGAATCTGTTCGGAAACAAGGACTGCTATTGAAAGTCTCGTCATGTGTGAAGTGACCCCATCTTATGTTGATATAAGTTGAGGAGATGTTGCGCTATCGATGTCTGGGAAGCCGCTGAATTGATAAATATTTGAAACAATCGGTCTGATTTTTCGATCGGGCTTGTGTATTTTAATTTGACCGTAAATTCGTGTTGGGCTGCTGTAAAGATCTTTAAACCAGATGCTTCTCTTTCTGTTAAAATGCTAAAAATTGAAGAGTTTTGGTGGGAAAGCATTTTTAGCATACATTTTCGAATTCCTACGGTTCGGTGTCTGTGGTGCCCTGCCTGGGGTACTTTCTTCAATGCTTCAATTTTCACATCATCGTAGCCATTCCTTTTCATTTCTATTTTGCAATTGATTTGTTAAAGCATGTTGCTTCAGCTTACCATCTAGGACTCGTTTTAAAAGGTATTGCAGATACTATAGATTTGAAGCTAGTGTAGTACATATGGAAATAACAAACAATCATACCTTCCTGCTTACTTTTGTTGCTTCATTTTAATTAATCGATTGATCACTTCCCGGCTCTATGCCACGGATAGTTCCTACACGGCTGAAAATTTTGGTGTAATTTTTATAAAAAAAATATATTCACACATTTCCATTTAAAAACTTTATCAAAAGTATAATTGAACTATGTATATTAAAAGTATAAGTATTCTTGATAAAAATTTTACTCTTCAATATGTAGTATAAAATTGATAAGCAAATTTATACAAGCCGTTCGAAAAAATTAAAATTGTAATACGAGTGCAGTCGGCTTCGAATCCACAATTCTATGATTTGTAGGCAAGCGCGCTGTTCACTGAGCCAGACAGACTACAAATCAATAGATTTCTAGGTTGAATGGGTTTCTTGCGTTGATAGTGTAGATTTGATAACAAAGTAGGATTGATTCTACCCTTTTATGTTACAACAACATTCAATGCAATTTATTCTATCCCGAACGGGTTAAAATGTTTAATATTAAAAGGGTATTTGGATAGTTTTATTCTGTAGCGGTTATAATTGATATAATTTTCGAATAAACTAAAATTATAAGTTGAAAAGGGTAAAATTTGATTCAAGTTTTGGAATAGAGGAGTTATACTATTTTATTTATAAAATTTACTCCCGGCTTACACCAAAATTTACAACCGTGTAGTATTCTGGATTGTACTTGTAAAATATTATTCGGCACTTGTTACGATTTTACCGAATCTGTTACTAGATTTTTGACAAAACATACAGTAAATTTCAGAAAATCCTAATTTTGCATTCAAATTCGCTTAAACTTGCCATGGAACTCAAGACCACAATGTCAGCCAAAATTTGTTGTATCAGCTTTTCATCTGCGTTTCTTTCAAAAGTAAGCAGAACCCCTTTTTGGCGGACGATGTATAAAATTTATCTTCCAAAGAAAAGTGTTCCGTCTGGAATGCGTTTTGTCATATGGAAACAGTCTTTTTGGTCATTGCATTAATTCCATAGCCAATCAAGTACATATTCACAAAATTCCTTTTCAGCTTCAGGCTCCTTCGAACTACACTATGCAAACTTTTTTAAGACCCTCCGTGTTTTGGTTCAGGAAAAGCCAAAAGCAGTTAATGAGTGTTATTCTAAGATCTGTCAGGAAAACTAAACTTTTGGTCTAATAAACCTGAAATGCAAAGGACTCTCATGCCATTATTTATAAACATACCTTAACTCAAGGAGACCTTGAGTCAAGGATGCCGAAATTAAAATAAATGTCATTTTCCATACTTTTTCATAGAAATCACTTAGTCAATGCATCCTTGATTTAAGGAGAAATTCAAGGAGACCTTGCAAGTTTCTATAGTCAACCTCACTTGAATATTATATTATTATTATATTTCAAGTCTATTGAAAACTTAAGGTCTCCTTGAGCTTCGCCCTCAACGATCCCTCAGTCTTGCCAATGTTTTTCCTATGTAGCTGCTCTCGGGTATCCCCACACCAAAAATTTATGTAACAAATTAGCCCTGTACTCTGTGCCACCCCCCCCCCCCTTTGAGAATTTCGTAAAAACGCCATGGTTGGAACGTTCACGACAACTATACACAGGGTAGTCGTCAACGTACCATGCTCTTCAAGGAGTTCGGGCAAACAAGAGATTTAGCTAAAGCGCCACAGACCGTCCGATCGATCGGCCAGATTTTTGGATTGCGAGATAAATCGGAAGGTGTGTGGGACCATCGGATTCAGTTTTTTGATTTGACGTGTGCCAATGCAATTTTCTGTAAAAGCTGTCATGACAATCAAGTGTTGCTGATCAGTTGCTGATTTTTTTACATATGTCGCTCTTCATGCTGTGGTTGGGGCGATCAATCTTTATCAAAAGTAGCAATGGATGTCCATCTTCCATCGCCAAAAATTGTATAATTTTCGCTTTTTTGTGTTGTGTCTTGTGGACCGTGAGTGAGACTGTCAATTTGAGATTGCCCGATAAATTGCCTAATGTATGTGCTGTACGGGCGACAGATCGATTGAGGCCAATCGGTCGGCCGAGAAATAGTTAGGTTTGTGGCGCCCGTATTGTGGTGCATTGTAATAAAATATCTCAAAATCTCGTATCTCTAAACCAACGCGCGCCAGAACCACGAAAGTGCAGTGGACACTTTATACATAATATTTATTTAACATATTCTTTCTATTATTTATATTTTATTTCGGACAAATGTACCTTCGCGGCTGTGGCATATTGACGACCACATGAAATCACCTCCCCCCCCCCCATTCTAATACATACATGACTAAAAAAATCAGCAAAGTTATGTAAGAGCAAAGCAAACAGTTTAGTCCAAAGCCACCTTAATTTAGAAAGCAGGGAAGCAGCAACAGCAATACATGTACACAAAGCGAGCCTACCCAATAGGAAGAATAGAAGCGCTTCCTCATCATTTCCAAATGTGCTTCGGAGGAAGTGCTTCCACAGAAGAATAATTACGAATGGTGAGGAAGCACTTCAAGATCCTAATAGAAAATTATAGACTCTTTGTAGCCGCTCCAGAAGCGCTTACCACTCACTTCTCTACAAGCGCTTCTGGAGCGCATCTTAAGGAACTGGTTGCCGCCGCGGACATGCAATGCTAAAAAGTACATGAAGAGGAATGGAATGGGAAGCGCTTCTCTGCTTCCCGAGAAGCGCTCCTTTTGCCCTTCTCGAGCGCTCTTTTTCCTATTGGGTATGAATATGTCGTATATACGTTGCACGATGCACTAACACAAGCACAGCGCATGTAAAAAAAACCGTGTCTGCTCTGATAAAAATCGCGAAAACGCGTGGAAAATTCACTTTTTATCGGTATTTGTTTCTTTCACTGCATTATAGACACTTCAATTCACGACATATTGCACTTTTCGCGACGTAAATCGACCGGGAACCAATACTTTTCGTGTAAAGTTTGCCTCGACCCAACCCGATTTGCCTTTACCGCAATGTAAATTTTCGATCTGAACAGGCCTATGAATTGTCGTTTCAGTATATGACAGTGCTCTGTTTCCGGGCTTGTATGGAGGTGGCTTTGGTTTAGTCCCTAACAAGATTATATACTGTGCGTACATAGTATGATGGGACGGGTCATTCCTTGTTTTAACGTGACTGACATACATAGTGGTCGTGGTCCATACAAGGCTACCAGTACGCTAGCAGAAGCAGATGAAATTGATGACCAAGTTCGGAATTTGTTCGTAGGCTTGATTGTGAATGTTCATCTGCAGTAATAAAATTTCTGATATGAAATGGACTTGGAAGGTTCATCTTGTAAAATACTTTACGGAGAGAAATATGTACTCGTATGTTAGTTATTTTTTTTTTTTTGTAAATTCTAGGATTCAAATTGGGTAAATGCCACTAGCCACTATAGCAGATTGATTTTAGAGGATATTGAAAATGAGATACATAATGTAAGTATGTATAATATTATACACACCTATAGAAGCAACATCGGGAATTATATTAACATGTTAGTGCTTGACCGAAGCTTGGGCTGGGGCCACAATCGGCCAATAAAGATATAATGGGCTTTCATTCGGCCAAATTCCGAAGTTGAATTTTTAATACACTTAAACCTCAATATCTCCAAAGCTAGACTAGCTAGAATAGCAAAATAAGATGAATATTACAGCCAGCATTTACCTAAAAAAATAAAACTAACCACACTAAAATCGGATAAGAGATTTGGGTTTTACAGAGCTTCAAAATTAAATTTTTGTGATTTGATCTCAATTTACTCGAACTTCTTTCTTCAACTTCTTTTAAAAATTGGGGCATTGTCTTGTAAATTTATCTCTCTTAAATCATTTTATCCTAGCCCCATTATTTCTAACATTTGAATGCCTAGGTTCAGAAAACCAGGATTAATTGTGGCTCGATATTGACACAATTCGAATAAATTTTACCAAATTGCAGAACTTTAGGGGCAGTTTGAATTGAATTGAATTCGAGCTAAAATTAACTCTAGTTTTCTATATAAATATACAAATTCACTGCTATTCGTGTGGATCTAAATTCTTCAGACTTCAGAGCAGCGCACAACAAAACCAGCTAATTTAGATGCCTTATTATATACGTGTAGTGCTCAGTGAATTTTAACTTAGTATCAAATTGCACACCAAGATCCGTGATGGATTCGACGTATTTAATAGGGGTAGAATTTATCATATACACATAACAAGCAGATTTTAGTAAGTCATAGCGTAGCGTAGCACTTGGATATATCAAGCGGAAGATCGTTTAAACCGCACCAGGAATACAAAGTATCCACATCTGATTGAAGGGATATGGAGTCTAATGGATGCGAAATAGAGGATATAAGTTTGCAGTAATCTGCGTATAATAGGCAGCGACAATTGAGTATAGAGGATAAATCGTTGATGTAATATGGAAAAAGTAAAGGCCCGAGAATTGACCCTTGTGGAACGCCTGAGCAGGGATGAAAAACAGATGAAAGACAATTTAAGAAAGTAACATGAGACGAACGATTGAGAACGCAAGATGAAAGCCAAGAGGCTAATTGAGGAGGAAACCTCAGAGTGAGGAACTTATCAAGTAAAATCTTGTGGTTAACCGAACCAAAGGCTTTCGAAAAATCCGTATAGATGACATGCACATTGTTGTGTATGACGATAACGAATACGATACGATCAGACCAGTCAGTGTTCGTCCACTAGGTTAGTAGTCGTTGATTTATTTTTGCAAAAACCATGTTGATTGGAACAGATGAGATGTCCAAGATGATCATACACATAATTATATACAAAACGCTCTAGAAGTTTCGAGAAAGCGGAAAGGAGCGATAAGGGCCTATAGTGGCATACAAAGTTTGTGTCTTTGGACTTACACTCCCAGTCACTTGAATAGGGACAAACTTTTCGAGAGTTGTTTATCTCAAAATATACTTTTTCTTGCAGCGGAGAGGATAAATTAGTATTTGTTTACAAAGGCTATTATGTTGCTCATAGTTTGCGAGAAAAAAAATGAAACATTTAATAACAACAGTTAAGTTTCATCAACATTATGCTGATGCACTAATAAATTCTATGTTCAAAATTGGGTCACTTGAATAGGGACAGTTGCGATTCGGTCGTTATTTCGAAAGTGCTAGTATCGTATCCTAACTGTTTTTGTTTTAATCCACTCAGATTGTGTTTTGACTTTAATTTTTGTAAGTTTCGGTAATGGGTAGAGGAAAAAGCATTAAATACCGCGCAAATGGCTCAAATCGATGTTTTGAGAAATGAACAAGACAGATTACGCGAAATTTCGAAAATAGTGAAAAAAAGTAAATCGGTTGTGTTTTTAACTATTTAAAAAATAAAAGTGGATATGCACGAAACATAAAAGGGCGTACGCGAGGTGCCCAAACCGCCAAAGAGGAAAGGGCCATTCTGCGAGCCGCCTCTAATTTTGCACTATCAGCGGCTAGAATTGGAGCTAAAGTCGGTGTTACAGCTAGTTTATCAACAGTACAACGTGTAATAAGGAATTCCTCACATCTAAAACGAAAGAAAACTCAGAAAAAAATCAGAGACAGCTCCCGAAACCATGACACTACCTTCTCTGATATGATGCCTTGACAGAAACCGCTCGTTTTTACGTAGATCGTGGAAATAGAAATGGAACCCATCTCGGCGATCCAGGTTGACTTTCTTTTCATCCGAAAAAATTACCCTGTTCCACTCCTGCCGCCATGACATATTCTGGCGAGCAAAATCCAGAGGATGGCTTTACCTCTTTGCGTCTAACGGTAGTTTTTTCTGAATTTTCTTGAATTTTCTTTCGTTTTATGTGTGAGGAATTCCTTATTACACGTTGTACTGTTGATAAACTAGCTGTAACGCCGACTTTAGCTCCAATTCTAGCCGCTGATAATGCAAAATTAGAGGCGGCTCGCAAAATGGCCCTTTCCTCATTGGCGGTTTGGGCACCTCGCGTACGCGCTTTTATGTTTCGTCCTTATCAACTTTTATTTTTTAAATAGTTAAACACAACCGATTTACTTTTTTTCACTATTTTCGAAATTTCGCGTAATCTGTCTTGTTCATTTCTCAAAACATCGATTTGAGCCATTTGCGCGGTATTTAATGCTTTTTCCTCTACCCATGATTACCGAAACTTACAAAAATTAAAGTCAAAACACAATCTGAGTGGATTAAAACAAAAACAGTTAGGATGTGACGCTAGCACTTTCGAAATCACGCCGGAATCGCAACTGTCCCTATTCAAGTGACCCAATTTTGAACATAGAATTTATTAGTGCATCAGCATAATGTTGATGAAACATAACTGTTGTTATTAAATGTTTCATTTTTTTCTCGCAAACTATGAGCAACATAATAGCCTTTGTAAACAAATACTGAGTTATCCGCTCCGCTGCAAGGAAAAGGATATTTTGAGATAAACAACTCTCGAAAAGTTTGTCCCTATTCAAGTGACTGGGAGTGTATGTATGGGAACGGTATAAGACGTTTTCCATTGATAGGGAAAGACTCCCTCTTGTAAACTTTTATTAAAAATGATCGCAAGAGGAAAAGAGATAAAGTTGTATGTTATTTTTAAGAAAAGTGTTGGGTATACCATCAGGGCCTGAAGAAGAGCTATCTTTGAGGCTTGAAATCCAATAATTGACGTTCGATGAGGATATTGGAGGAACCGGTAATTGAGAATTATGATGAAGGATGAAGGTGGCTGTCGAAAAGATCTAGAAAAGAACAAAGCAAAGAGCTCGCAGTTTTCCGACGGAGTGTTTGCGGTCCTACTTTCATAGGTCATAGATAAAGGCCGGGACCAGGAGGAGCGCTTGTTATTAACATATGACCAGAATAGTTTAGATTCATTTTGGTTTATGCTATTCTAGATACTTGGGAGGTAAGTAGATCGCGCAGACTTGATCAAGCGTTTTGTCAGGGATCTAAGCTTCTGAAACCATAAAAGATCAGATAACCGCTTCAACCGCTTACACCGAGTCCGTGCGAAATAAACCATACAGGACCTTTTCGTGGTTTTGAAGTGGAAAAAGGAACAAAGTCGAAAATAGTTTTGTATAAAATATTGTTTTATTTTTTTCGTCTTTTCTAGACGTTCCAGTGGGTTCGATAGATTTTCGCGTACACAATAATGAATACACTCGCGTTACTGTAACACTATTTATTACAACACACACGGATATATACACGATTTACAATTTCACTAATTACTGACTAGAGGCCAGTTGAATGTAATCAGAATCACTAGTGAATGTCTCAACACACGCAGGGTCATTTTTCGTTAAATGGTGTAGAAAATCAATTTCGACTGTCTTTGGACCAAGGTCACAAATGTGTAAGTGACATCCAATTTCCAAGATCTTAGCTGCTTTTTTGTTGAGGTTTTGAGATCAACAGCACGCTAAGCAATGTTATTTATCCCCATAAACGGGTACTCGTTTAGCATCCGAGTGAGATTATAGTCCGTCACATGGGTCGTGAGTTCGAAAAAAACCATAAACTGAACTCGTTCACGGTGAGTTTCGAACCCATGATTTTGTGCACCGAAGGTGCGTGCAGTAACCACTACACCAGCCAGACTATTCTAAAATTTGTCTAACAATATTTTCGTTACTGACAATTTCAACAAATTCTGAGAAAATCAAGATGTTAAAAAAAATTCAGGCTTGCCCCCTTCCTCCCCTGACTGAAGTCCTGGCTACGCCCACGAAACCAACCTAGAAAGAAACAAAACCTTCGGCGGATTACAAATCCGCAGTTGGCATAGCTGATGAGTTGTGTTTCGTAGTTGGGATGGGCACTGTACGGGTTGATGTTGTTGCTGACTAAGTGACAGTGATTGTTGTTGATATTTTTGCAGTGAGCCAGGTTGTTGCGAAGACGGAGCATGCTTTTGATAAGGCTTGTAAGGTTTACTTGGCTGAGATGGTTGCTGAGACGAAGGAAAAATTGGTTGATACAGTTTTGGAGATATTTGTTGAGC
>CATIXY010000049.1:0-36118 GCA_949715475.1 Microchrysa polita
CCCCCGACCTCTTCTGCGACTCCTTTGATGCTGTCTTTGAGCTCCTCCCAGGACTCATGGATGCCTAGATTATTGATGTTATCAAGTATGGGCGACAATTTTTCCTCAAGTGCTGTAGTATACGCAGCCGCCGTGGCATCATCGATCAAATTGTCAAGTCAAGTCAAGGTCTTGGAAGGGTTGATTCTCGTTAGGTGCACCGAAGAAATTCGGCACCTGTAGGTCGTCTTCACCAAATAGTGATCGGAGTCACAGTTGGCTCCTCGATAGGATCGAACATCTAAGACATGAGAAGCCCGTCTCTTGCTGATCAGTACGTGGTCGATCTGGTTCACGGTGTATTCATCTGGAGACTTCCAGGTCTGCTCATGGATTCGTCGCTGAGGGAAGCAGCTTATTACCAGGTTTCTGCCGCTCGCGAAGTCGATAAGTCGCTGACCGTTGTTATTGTTTTCGTCGTGGAGGCTATGACCTCCAGTAGTTCCCCTATGCCAGCTTTCGTTTCCGACTTTGGCGTTAAAGTCTCCTAGCAGCAGCTTGATGTTGTTTGATGGAAGTGAGTCGAATAGTGTTTCTAGGTCGTTGTAGAACTCGTCCTTAATCGCGTCTTCTTTTACTTCTGTAGGGGCATGCGCATTAATGAGCCAGAGATTAGCGAAAGGGGTCTTAATGCGGATCGCACATAGCCGCTCGTTGATGGGTTTGAAGCCGATAACGTGGTCCTTGAGCTGCTTATTCACGATGAAAGCTACTCCAAACTCCTTGTTGCCCTCCTCTTTACCAATCGTAAAAATAGTGTGCGAATTGAGGTCGTTAATCTCGCTTTTGAGCCATTTAGTTTCCTGGATTGCAACTATGCTCAGCTTGTATTGTTCTACCTGATCCAGGAGTGCCCTTAAGGCTCCGGTCTATTCAGGGAGCGTACATTCCAGGATCCGAAAGAGTAATCAGTTGTTCTTTTGCGGGGTCGTCGTTGTCTTGTATCCGTCCAATCCGAGGCTTTGGTTTCAGGTTTATTGACTTGAAGTTTTTCTTAGGATCAGGGATTTGGAGCGGAGCGGAGCGACCTTAAATTTCGGAGCGAAAGAGCGGAGCGTGGAGCGATTTTTTGCAGGCTGGAGCGGAGCGAATTTTGCTTTGAAGATAGCTCCGCTCCGCTCCGCTCCGATGTAAAAAATCAAAAAATTCCGAGAAAAAAAGGATTTTTGTCGACAAATTTTTCATTTTATGGAACGAATTGATGATTTTGGGCTATTTAAAGGCGAAGAATTCGCTAAGAGACTTGCAAAATTTCGTATTATTGTGAAATTCATTGTGATAAAAGAGGTTTTGCGTTTAGTCATAATCATCACTCTTCATTATTAAGAAATTCAAGATCATCCAGAAAAGTCCTGTCCTGTACTCGATAAATGAAACGCCCTTTTTAATTTAAATTAGTTATTAGGTGCGTTTTATTGGATGGAGTACAGGACAACGCAGCTTCCATAACCATTTGAGAGATCTCGTTCTATACAGTATGTCCGGAAACTATCGCATAAAAGCACCCAAATATGATTCCTCGTGATATTTCCAGCAAAAAAGAGTATAAAAAAATTATTAACTCTTCAGCTTCCACAGACATTTAAAGATTTTTCAAAAATTTAACAATTTACATATACATATTTTCTTTCGGCTGGGCCCAACAATTTTTCCTAAGAATAAACCCCATAAAAATTGGATAAGCAGTTTAGTTTTTACAGTTTTACACAGCTTCAAAGACAAAATTTTGTGATCTTACTGCATATACATTTTTTTCCCACGGAGGTGTTAGTGGTAGCATTTTTGGAAAATCTTTAAATGCTAAGGAGTTAAGAATTCAGCACCTATTTTGCTGGAAATGACATTAATAATCAGTCTTGACTCGTTAATCCGGATCTCCTTTAATCCGGATATCACGCTAATCCGGACGACTAAATATTTCCACTATGTCTTCTATAGTCCGGATTTCGGCAGCAATGTTGACTCTAAAATCCGGATATTTGAGATTTTCAGTGTGAAATGGTCTCGTACTTTTTTACGGGACTGTTTAGCAATTGACATGATGCTGGCTAATTTCTAACAAATAAAACATTTATCGACTTTTGTTCCGTCTTTTTATTTGTTTGATTTGTTTTTCCTAGAAAAAAGTGATTGCGCTAATCCGGATGTTCCAATGATCCGGATTACCCCTTGCAATAATTGATCCGGATTACGAAATTGGTATGCTATCCTGTTCTGTACTTGATCGAATAAAACGCACCTGTTAAGTCATATTCTATAATACGTGAGTAGATATACGTTAAATTGAATAATTCGCGGAAAATAATAAATATTTACTAAGAAAAATGAAGTTTTGTTGTATTCTTGTAATGGAGCGGAGCGGAGCGTGGAGCGGAGCGGAGCGAAAAAAATTTTGTCGGAGCGGAGCGCTGGAGCGGAGCGGTTTCAAATAGGTCGGAGCGGGAGCGGAGCGGAGCGAAAAAATGTGTCGCTCCAAATCCCTGCTTAGGATGAGTTGTCGGCACATCGCTAAACCATGATAGGGCTTAATCGTTGAGTAAAGGCCATCATGGGCATGCCTCGAAGATGCTGCTTTAGTGGTTGAGTTAACTGTTTTCTGTCACCTATCACGTGAAGTAACCTGCGACGCTGCAGATGTTAATACAGCACTCAGGCGCAGCGGTTACTCGGATAATGCGAAAAAGTAACGCCCCGTATAGAGAGACATAGAAATTGGCCGAAGCCGTTCACCCTATGAAACTCCTCCTGCATAGCTAAGGGTCCGCAGTTATGCCACAACTGAAAAAGATATAGGAATTAGCCGGAGCCTTTCAAACTTTATCTTCCCCCTTACGGGTAAATAGTAAATATAGCGCCTTTTATTCTGTTCCACCTTTAATTAGACCAATCCAAAAATAGATTTACAGCAAGCATTTTATTAATGCTATGCACACTTCTTATCTATTGCTTATAAAATATATGTACAAAAAAATATTCACTATGCATCAAATTTCTAAAAAACCCTCGTATTGCGGGCGCAGCCCTCTGTACGCCGGTATTTTTACGTATTAGAGTAGAGTCCCTTGAATTATATTTATAAAAAAATATAATATGTACACAGAATTTTCGGACTTATGGAAATAATGAGGAACAGTTTCTTTAAATGTAAGAAATCAACAAAATTCCTTCTTCAAATATCATAATAATAATAAATTAGAAAGTTTATGCGCCAAGGAAAGAACAGTAAAAACAGAAATGAAAATTCTGTCTTAACCTTCGTCGGGCGCACCGCATCCATTCTTCGTTAGAAAAGTTGAAAGGCAGGCAGTCTAAATTGATAATCGCTTTTGGAAAAGGTTCTTAATGCTCCAAATTAAATGTGGAAAAGCATCTTTAGGCATGTACACATTTGAGCATCTGTGCGCGCACGAACGCTATGCGCGAGCAAATTTTGAACGCGCACAAATGCTCAAATGTGGACGGCTTATTTTAAAATTATAATTTGCGCGCACACGAACGCTTTTTGCGAATAAAATTTGTGCGCGCACCAATATTCAAGTGTGGACGGCACATGTTTTATGCGCGCACGAACGTTTCTGCGAACAAATCTATGCGCGGACAAATACTCAAACCTGGACGGTTACATTTTTTAGGGTTTTTTAGATTTTACAAAAAACCCTTATGAAATCGATTTTGTCCGTCCGTCTGTCCGTCTGTCCGTCCGTATGTTCACTAAATAACTCGCGAACGGCTTAACCGATCGTCATGAAATTTGGTAGGAATGTGTAGAATGGTAACAGTCTTTGGCACGAAATACTTAAAAGTTGGTAGGACAAAAATAACAGGGTGTCCCGGACATTTGAAAATTTGTTCACTAAATAACTCGCGAACGGCTTAACCGATCGTCATGAAATTTGGTAGGAATGTGTAGAATGGTAACAGTCTTTGGCACGAAATACTTAAAAGTTGGTAGGACAAAAATAACAGGGTGTCCCGGAGTTTTGAAAATTTGTTCACTAAATAACTCGCGAACGGCTTAACCGATCGTCATGAAATTTGGTAGGAATGTGTAGAATCGTAACAGTCTTTAGCACGAAATACTTAGACGTTGGTAGGACAAAGCAAACAGGGTGTCCCGGAGATTTGAAAAAGTCGACTTTTTTAGTTTTTATCAAATCAAAGAACTCGATGGGTACATTTCATATCAGTCGCTTTTTTTCAGTTTGGAGTCATGGTAACAGCGTTACAGCTAATAAATCCAGTTAATATGTGGAGCCATGATACATAGTAAATCTATTTTTGGATTGGTCTAACTAAAAAGTGTTAGCGTTAGCCTTTCATTCTGGATCGCGTTTATTTAGACCAATCCAAAAATAGATTTACGAGAAGCATTTCATTAACATTGTGCATAATTATTATTTATTACCTATAAAATATATGTGCAAAATTATTCACTATGTATGTATCCAAAATCGAAAAAACCCTCGTATTGCGGGCGCAGCCCTCTGTACGCCGGTATTTTTATGATTGATTTGTAAGTGTTCATTTCCGTTTTGACTTCCGTTTTAAAAAGATGCCGTCGAACCGAAATATAGTCGTCGCTACTGCCGCTTCTATACTAATTCATCAATTATTACAAAATAAAAAACGTAAAATTAAATATAGGCGTTGGTGGATAACAAAAATCTTCAAAAATCGCGATTTAAGTGGTGGCGCGAGTTTGTTAGCCGCGCTACGATTTAATGAAAGTATGGACTAGGGATGTCAAAATCCGGACGGTTAGTCCGAAAACCGGTACTTTTAGAACGGTTAACCGGTTGTTTTTCGGTTTTTTCCTCCTCCCGGTTTTAACCCGGACGTTTGTTTGTCCATCCGGTTAAAACCGGAAAAAAAGTTCTTTCAAAATTCATACAATTTTTCATATTTTCTTGATTTTTCAGTCAGCAATTCTATTACTTGACCCCTATGAAAAATTGTGTTTTCAAATTTCAGCCCTTAAACATATTTTCGAACACTTTCCTTATGGATATAGGGTGCGCCAGAGAAACTTACTTATTTGAAGGGTCAATAAAAACAAAAGTAGGTACATACTTACTTCATAGTTATTATTTTAATTCTTTCTGACAATACAAGCTCCCAACTTTATTTTTCATACAGCCTTGAAAATGACTTCGGTTAAATGGCGACCCCCTTTGTGCATACATTGATTAAGTCGATTTTTGAAATTCGTCTCCAATCTTTGCAGCATATCAATCCGTATTTTAGCAATGGCGCCGTGAATCTTGTTTTCTAGGTGAGCTATGGTTCGTGGTCGATCGACATAAGCCAGGGATTTTAAATAACCCCATAAAAAATAGCATGGAGTAAATCTAGAGAGCGTGCCGGCCATGGGAAATCGCCTCTGAGAGAGCTGAGGCGGTCGAGGAAGTGTTGTCGCAACAAATTTATTCAGCCTCGTGCTGTGTGTGCTGTGGCTCCATCTGTGGCTGAAACCACACGTCCCTAACGTTCATTTAAAATAAAAATGAGTGAAAAAATAGTGAGCGACCGTTAGAAAAGAAGCCCTCGAAGGCGAAGGCCCGCTGATCTCTAGACCAGAGCATGATGGCAACTGACTAGAATGGGAAACAAACCAACTTTCCCCCTCCAGATGCGCCCCCTCTCACCCATCTACCCGCCCAACTCACCCCACGGAAGTTTTTTTCAAATCGTGCGCGCAAATGCTCAATTGCGGACGCAGCATGATGCATATTGCAAGCAAAAATTGTGCGCGCACGAACATCGTTCATGGTTGGATCGCAAGTTGTGCGTATGAAAATGCTCGCGAACGAATGCTCCAACCGTCCACATTTGAGCATTTGTGCGCGAACAGCGTTCGTGCGCGCACAAATGCTCAAATGTGTACGCGCCTTTTGATGCAGCGCTTTCGCGGAGTTTAGGCACATTCTAAATTGACGGCTTGTGAATCGCGCGTTGTAACTCGAAACAAAAATTATTATAACTCGAGTCGTGGTCTAAATTGTTCATGCGCTGTAAATCGAAATGTCCTAAGTCGAAGCGTCCTATGTCGAGGGATACTGTATTTTTTGTGTTCTTCCTAGGTCTGTACAGTATAGGATGTTATTCGGAAGATTAGAGCTAGGTCTCGTTTTTTTATTAGGTTTGTTCTAATTTTAAAGTTTAATTCAAAACTTTTTGAAAACAGAGTTGCACAATATCTCCAAATGCATCAGAATAAATTAAACCACGAAAACTTCACTCTATTTCGAAAAAATTTCATTTAATACATCATGCAAGTGTTCGTCTCACATATGCCAAACCACTGCTAAAGCACATTCTGTATGGCATACACAAAGGCACATAATGTATCCTTTCTGCATAAATACGTACATTATATGGAAATTTGGTTGAAAGAAAGATTCAGTCACGTCGAATAAACCTTCATCCTCCATCCATCATAATATACAGATTTCATTCATACATTTACAATTTTACGTCTTGAAAACTTTCAGAATTTACGTAAAAAAAATTTCCCTACATGTTCAGTTCAGCATAAAATGACGAGAAAATGCTTTTTACACACCTGCGGTTAAATGTACATGCCAGTGGCACCTGGTAAAGTCAAACCAAGTCAAAATAAATCCCAAAATAATGTTGCATTATAAACATACACTTTTATGTAGGTAAGTAGAAGCAAAAGCAAGTAAAGTTAGTATACATACTCGTACGTGGAGTGTCACCAATGGGGTGAGTAATTCTGAATCTGTACGAAAAAAAGGAAGCAGCTGTTTTACTGTACTCAAACTACTTAAAGCTTCATCCCAATTAGTCGTAGCGTAGCTGCAAGACCACTCTTTCTTTATTGGTAATAAATTGTATTTAGTGTTCGGTCGACTGCTATCCGTAAGGGTCGTAGATTACATTGTATTTTATTATCTATCGCCCACCCAGCTCGTCCGCAGACGGAATTTTTTATGGGTAAAATTAAGGATTATGTTGACATGGCTGAAAAGTTGTCTCATGCTGCTCTGCGTAATATTACGGAAGTAATTTTTGCTTGCCAAACACTTCCGACTTCCCTATTACTTGTGCTACGGCAAGGAGGTGACAGAACACTCCGAGATTATAGTGCAAAACAGCAAAATCCTCAGAAGGATGTACATATATTGAGGTTATTCAAGTAAGATTATCTACTTTAAAAACATTTCTAAGAATTTTTCTTTTACTATCCTCTCAACGGTTGACACGGAGCACGTTTCTATTCAACATAAAATCGCAATATTTTCCCACCATTCTGCTTCAGGCCAAGAAACATTTGTACAAGCGATGAGGGATGAGACGAAAGTAAATGTTTAATAAATTTTCCTTTCCTTGGCATTGGCCCATGCATCACGTACCTCTCTGTCTGCCTCTCTCCCTGCTTTAATCCTCGCTTTCCGCTCGCTATTTTTATGACTTTTATTGGACTTAAGATGGGGCAAAATCTTATATAGAGACGTTGCCTATTTTACGCTTGAAGTGCGACAAAAAGTAAAAAAAAAATAAGTAGACGAGGGGAGGACCCTGTCATTTATGGTTTCTGTCATGTCCTTGACTTCAATAGACTCGCCCATCTGTTGCTCGGATGCGACATAGAACAAGACAAATTGAGGTTGGAAAAGTGTGACGGGTCGAGATAAGGGGTTTTTTTTTACTAGGGATACCAAAAACCGGACGGATGGACGGACCGAAAACCGGTACTTTCAGAACGGGCAGTCGACTTATTTTCGTCTTCCGGTTTTTAGCCCGGACAATTGTCTAATTTTTCGGTTTTAAATAGAATAGGAGTTTTCTTTCATATTTACAGACAAATTTTGCTCTTGTCTCATAGAAAAAGATCATTGTTGGATCTTGATTCACAGAATTTCCTGCAGGAGTCATTTCTGCAATCGTATATTGTAATTCAAATATTAGGACCATTCATTCGAATCCAATCAAGCGGCACTAAGAGACAATAGTTACCTCCGACACGCACGATCAGCTTTAAATACGAGATAGCAGTTACCACTAGCGCTGCGAAGTTATGAGTGGTCTCCCCTTCTGGCAGGGCACATCGCTTCCCTTAAGCTTCATGATTCATAGCAAGAAGTTAAATAGACAATTTCATTTAATCAGTCAGTGTTATTGCAATAGAATAGATCAGTGCTCGCCAGCTAAAATATTTAATATTTCATAATATTTTATGAATAAATAAATCATTAGATAAAATGGCTCGGTTAACCGGAAAACCGGTACTTTCTATCCGGTTTTTAACCGGAAAGTCTAGTACCGGGTACCGGGCCGGTTTTCCACATCCTTAGTTTTTGCGGATGGTTGGAGAATAGTTCATGTATAAGTTTTTCGTATAGTGTGGTTTATTAAAAAATAATTAAATAATTCTTTTATTGACACTTCTAAAAGTTTAGAAAAGTGTCTCATAGATGGGTTGAAACGACTCTATTCAATATGGTATCTCGTTTTAAGTTTTTTTTTGTTTTAAAATTACATACATCACTCTCTTTGACGGGAAAAACTCTATAGATTCCAGATATTCCAGATTCAACTAACATATTTTGAAACTAAGTGCATCCCCCAACTAACAATTTTAGCCCTGTCATATTTTATACAATATTCTCATCCCGAAGTAATAGGAGCACTTTTCATTGTATAAGAGCTGAGCAATAGTCCAATAATTGCATTCGGCGCCATTCTTTTTAAATCCAATAGAACCTAATTGCAGCACTAAATTGTGCTTAGGAAAATGCATACATCTTGTATCTTATATCATTTTCTCGGGTTCGCTCGATTTGCTCCGATAACCAACGTGAAAAGAATAAGTGCTGATGCTGATATCTTATGAAAAAAAGCAGTTCGCAGCCAGCATCAGACCCATTACTACCGTATCGCCCGTCCTATGCCTTAACCACTCGGCCAATCTAAGATATAATCAGCATTGCTTGTAAGCACTACAAATGGTTATCAGTTGCTTCTATAGAAATGTTTGACAAGTTTTTATAGAATCTGTTCAGTATTGAATCTTTTCTATCAGTTTTTTTTACCACAAAACTAACAATCATTTGTTTCAATTGAGAAGGTCTTACAGTGTTTCAACTCACACATTTATCAATAAAATTCAACCAGTTTCCGTGTAGAGATTTTGTTAGCGGCTTACCCATTACCTGCGGGAGACTTTTTTTTCGAATTTTCGTGTGAAACTTCATAGATATAGTAAATAAGGCCTCCTGAGCACGAATCTGCTGTCCGTTTTTTAATCTGCTTTTTAGTTTAGCTGTATTTAAGTGATGCCATATGGCATCAGCGCAGGTTCAACTTATAAAACCTTTGGAGTCATCATTTGGAAATATTATAGAAATACAAAGTTTTTTTTTGCTTTAACAAAGACAAATTGGCTGAAATATATTATTTCATATTAAAAATAACAATTCAATGATATTTTGAAAAGTTAACGAAAATATTTCCCATGATTTTATTATAATATTTATCGATATTTATTATTATTTCTTTAGGTTGCGTGTAATATTTTAAAAACTAGTAATGCAAAAATGTAGGTTTTAATAACATTTGGACGATTGTTTGGAATACGTTTCTTGTTAGTTCGACAAACACGAGTGGCATCATTAATAGGCTCTTTTCCATAAAGCGAACATGCTTCTGTCAGACATTTATTGTCCATCCACTTTGTAATGCATTTTTCGTAATTCCTTTGCAAGTCAGGATTCATTATTGGATTAGTTAATTGATAGACATAAAATGACAATAAATAACCCTCAGGTATATTTAAACACTGACAGACACAGACCCAATTTCCACATTTTATCGTGAGGACTTAGAGCTGTCTTCTGGGCTCGATTAGAAGGATTAATATGCAAATCAGTATCTCGTGATCAATGCTCCTGTTTATCAAAAATTGATACCCATAAACCCTTTAAGATTTCCAATAGTTTCGATTTTTTTCCGGTAATAGATAGGCCATAATTATTGCTTTCCTAGTTAATCAAATTATATGTTTTCTCGTCGAAAACCCGCTCAAACATATTATGGGGGTCTTTCAGAAGCGTCTAAATAACTGGGAATGGGAAATATGGATTGTTTACTGCGAAACGTGCTAGAAGTCCATTTGTAATTTTGTATCAATGGTGGCACTTCGGAACAGAAGAAGACGAAGTTTGAATTCACCTCTGCTGCCATCACAATTTTCATTGGTGTATCGGCGCCTTGGTTCTGAATGCCAACCTCGTACACAATCTGATCGGAATCTAGCCAACCAAAAAGTTCCACTTCAACCACTTGCTGCAGTTGGTTATAGTGTAAGTCCATAATTTGAGCGCCTTCGTTACCGTTGCAATCATTTTCGGCTAAGTCGAACTCAGCGTCTGTAGGTTGTAGGAAAATTGCATGCCGTGCTGTTCGTCTTCAACGCATTCATCGGTAATCAGACTGCCCAAATAGTTTAATGCTTAATGCAATTTCACCCTACAAACACGAAAAAATAACTAATAAATTTCAATTGCCATTAAAATTTCCTTTGTAGGCTGTACCAACGATGATGCTATATGGCATCTACCAATTTCGAATCAAAATTTCAGATACTAAACTTCTTTTCTTTTTTCTAATTTAACATGAATGGTGTCACTTTTCAATACACTTATCGTATTAGAAATAGTCCTAGGAAAAAAACTAGTTTGAAACCTTAAAAACTCAACATAAATTTTGCGGTACGACATTTTTTCACTTTTTTTTCAAATTCCAAAAACTTGTTCACTTTTACGATCCGATGTCTCTGGTTCCTATAGGAATACTGGCACAATTTACGTTGGACATGAAAGTTAAACTTGTCTACTACAGATATCAGTGGAATGCATTCCTATTCAATATTTAGAGGCCATTTAACACGAGACTAGAAAACGATGCCATATGGAACACTAGCAGTGAATGGGTTAAGAAATTGACTATGAATGAATGCATGTGGGTTTTCTGAAAGATTTCAAACAATCATATTGAAAATAGTTGTTTTTCCTTTATGGTATTTCGAAGTAGTTTTACTTTCAACTCCTCCAATAACTTTGTAGTCCATCTTCCTATAAGACTACCATAAGCACACTACCGGATTACACTTTAACGTCATACTATTAAGATGAAACAAAACTACCGATTATCTGCTATAGGAGAATATTGCATGTGTGTGTGTTTATTTGTATGCTTTATCTGACAAGAAACTATTACATATGTATGTAAATACAATAAAAAGTTTTAATGGAGTAGGTACTTTTTAGCTTCATGCTTAGAAACATTGTTATGCATCATCTTTAAATTCCTATTTATTTGAGCGTGTATGTCAGTGCCTTACATCCATAAGGATGTTAGAAGTTTTCCAATTTATGAATTTTTATTAATCGGATTATAATACTCTTTTAAGCGATGTAACACGTTAAACTGAGTTCAGTGTTACTATATGATTGCTACTTTTTTAAAGCATAGTTGGGCTCTTTTTGATGCGAGAATATCGATCTTTATGTTAAGAGTAGCATACTTTTAGTTTTTGGGGGAAAAATATATCGTACACTGAGAGAAACAAAGTAAACCGATCATCTAAGAAGTAGTTGACATCGGCTAAAGCTTGCCTTTGATTTTCAGCTTATAATTCTTTTTAGTTGAAATAGCTACGATGATATGGGTAATTTTTCGATTCCTTATTTTACTATTTTTACTTATTTGTAAAGATCGCTCTTTATTGTAAATAAATTGACCAATGTTAAATACAGGGTGGAGCAGAGGAAACGCCCGTTTTTCACTATTGAAAGACGTTGTGACTACGGAATAATTGTTTCTAAAGCACTGCTCGACAACGAACGCACGATGCTCTACGCTCCAACGCTCCATAGCGACTGAGACTGCATTGTATGGGCAGTCTGCCAACATTCGTTGAATGTCAATACCCCCTCTTGTCGCCGCGTACTAGCAGTTCAAAAAACATGCGTTTCCTCTGCTCCACCTTGTAGTTTAAATGTTTTGAAGAAATGTTTTACTATTTCACGGAAATATCAACGATTGTTTGTAGTTAAAATTCATATTGGAGGAATTCACTTAACGTTTTTTTTTAATCTAATGCTCGAATTTATTAGTATTTTCAACTGCGAATATAAGAGAGGTTGACTATTTCATTAGTAGAATTATCTAAATTTAAATTAGCAACTTAATTTTAAATAAAAAGTCTGTATAATTTTTCTCTGTGTATACTGAAATGAATCCAAAATAGAGCCAAACCCAAACATTAAAAAAAAAGTTTTGATGCCAAATTGTTCGACACTCCTCTAAACGCACTAAAAAGTTTTAGCGGAGAGGGATACCAAGAGGGAGAATTTTCGTTTCCCACAATATTTGGAAAACTCTTAGTCTGATCGCAAAATGTCTAGAGCATTTAAAGTAAAAAAAGTGAAATTTGGCAAATTCTCTCTTTTTTGGATGTTTGGGTTTGGCTTAATTTCATTATAACAATAAATTATATAATTTACCAGGAAAAGAATGTAACAATTTGGCATCAACATTTATCTCCTTTTTTATATTTGGGTACAGAGCCGATTGTTCTATACTAAACGATTAATCGAAAACATTTGGAAGTTTTTCTCTCTCACTGACTTCTAAAGAACTAGCAATAGTTACCGAACTCCGTATAAACTCTATCCCCGGCGCATTAGCTTCGAACGGCAGTCTTTTTTTCCTTCACATTGAATACTTAATTTAAAAAGAAGAAACCCTTCAATTTACCACTCTTAATTTCGTGGTAATAAGTCAAACTATACTATTATTGCACCGCAACCGAACCGTAACCGGACAATTTTAATTATATTCATTTTAGTTGGTTAATGATACTCATGGACAAGGGTGGTTAATTAAAAGAAAATGATAGTGTGCTCATCTGGACGTAGATGAACGACACAAACGCCTTCTTGCTTGTAGAGGACGAAATAACGACAACCCATCTTGTATTCCATGGAATGGATGATGAATTCTAATGCATATCATCACGAGATACTGACTCCTTGAAAAAAGGACGCGGTTAAATGGGACACTGTTTTGCAAATTAATGCCTGTTTGACTCATTAATTTCCAGTGAAAGATACTTTTCTCTTAACCCAAACATTTTTGCAGATGTTGTATTGTGCTCTCATTAATCAATTTCGACAATACTATATGTATTCCATGACATGACTCTATTCTGTTAGAAGAGAGTTTATTTTTGGTAAATATGTATCGGAATACATCTTCAGATAGATCTTTTTAGATATAAATAAGATTCAATACGTCTTTATTAAATTGCAATACAATTATTTGAAAATTAATGATTTTGACAAATATATGTAGGGCCAATTTCTTGTACATCTTAGCCTTATCGTATATAGACAGGACGCAACCACTTTCCGGAAGCTTGTTGAGTTGAATGTTTGTTTACTTTGCAGTTTCGCCATATTGCTGCGCAATTTCATTCAATGGCGTAAGCAGGTAGGTTTTCGAAGCGTTCGCTGTGGTGGGGAAAGTTTTACAAAATTGCGAATTTAGTGATTTTTTATCATTATCTATCTAATTAGTGATCCTAGAAAAAGTGTTGTATTGCTAAAGAAAAGTATTTGAGTACCAATTTTACATGTATTTTTGCGTATTCCCTTAATATGTAGAAAATAAGCGAAAAACAATTTAATACTTTTACAATTTTGTGGATAATACATAGTAATTAATATTTTATCCTTTAATGAAACACACAGTTCCAATTACTTCTTCGCACAATTTATTACTTGCAAATAGCGTTCAGGTCAATCTCACGGCTACGAATAAAAAATTTAGCTCAATTACAATAGTTGAAAGTATATGAAAGAGAGTATGATTTGGTAGTAAAAATATAATGTGTTACATCGTACATGCATAGTATTTTATTGTATTCCAATAATACAAAATCCATCCATCATTTCCAAACTTTAATCAGTCACTGTGGTCCAACCGACTCACATAGGGTGACGGTTTAGATACCGTTAGATAGGCAATTTTTAATAAAACATGTATGTATACAAAAGGTCAATGTAGATTGAACAGCAAGAAATATATAGAGCAAAAACGACTGCATAAGGAGACATTCAATTTACTATAACCTCGCCCACCCGTCGATTAGGAAAACTCAATTTTAGATAAAAGACATAGGTACATATGTCCCCCTACATCCTCACCAAATTTCACTCGTTACGTATTTCTCTAAGTAAACTGCGATTTTCTGCCTTTGATTGTTGCAGTTATATGATTCTGAGTATGTATTGAATTTTTACCCATATGTAATATGCATTCCATCGACGCAAGCTGTATTTCAAGTCAGTCTGGGCGTAATTCTGAAGAGTATTCTCAGCATTTTCAAGTTATTCATGGCTTTAACGAGTACAATGGTAAACTGTGAAAGGCCCTTTAAGAATAGGAAGACTTTGCCAACTTGTATCTTTTATTTTATTATGGGTGCCCGCTGTAGCATTTACGCCACGCCCGCCTCGGGCAAGAGGACACTTTGCAGTCCCTTAGCTACTATGTATAGGCTGCCGTAGGCAAAAAAATCATGCTCACAGTGAGTATCGAACCAACACCGCAGTAATGTTTAGAATTCGAAAATTAAAACTTAGGTTTGAATTTCCCGTTCCCGCTGTCAAAATAATACGCAGATGGCCAGCGGTTTTAAAACCGACGCACGCGACTTAAGAAATTTACAATTAATGCGAATCACTCAACACATTTTAGAAAACTCCGCTATGGAATTCTTAGAGAATAAAATCAGAGCTAGTTAAATCTAAAGCTAAAAAATTTCATGGAGGACTGCTATTGCGTGGCTGCATCTTGTTTGAAACTAATCTTGTAAATGCAACAGTTGAATCAATGTACTTAGCATTCGGTTGTACTAATGGGTCTGGCCAGACCTTTTTCATTTTTAAGTTGCTGTCAAATTAAAACCGTTTTAGCCATAACCACAATGTTTCGTGACTTTTCCTAAAAATTTGTCAGCTTTTCACAACCTCAAAAATATTTGGAACAAATATCCTGCGAGAGTAGTTATAAGGACTTTTTGGTCAGTATATCACAATGTATCCAACGAAACTCCATATAAAAAAATAACAGGTATATTACAAACTTAATAGCGATAAAAAAACTTTGGTAGAATTTATATTGATGCAGAATTGAATTGTTTTTTTTTTTTTCAAATTTTTCAAATGTTTCATTTGTTTTGTTGTTTTAACTGTTTATTGCCCTAAGCCAGGGGTGTCAAACTCAAACCCTGGCCCGGGCCAAATAAGACTCTCTTCAGGTTTGCTTGGACCGCAGGAGCTAAATTTCAACATTTTTTATTTAATCGTGTTACGAAAATTGATTACAGAATATTACTTTTAAAATATGGCAGAAAGTCTGGATCTCTATAGCGGCTTCCGGATTATTCGTGAGAAAATGTACTTCAAGAACATTAAAAACTTAAGACAAGAAGCGAAAACGTGGACAGATGATAAAAAAAATTGCACCGGTCATCCAGGTCGCCCAAAATAATATTCAGAAGCAAAGTAGTCATATTAAATTAAATTCAGCAGAAAGGTAGCTAAAAGAGACAAACAGTTGTTTGTGATATGGTTTTAAACAAAACTCATTCACCAATACAGCTTAATAAGTAAAATATAAAAATCAGGCACTGCTGTAATTATTATGTTGGAATTTTACATCCAGGCGATTTAGACACTAATTCCAAGATTTCCGTAGCTTCTAATGCTTTGCCATTTTTATACCCTTCACTCGTAGAGTAAAGGGTATATTAAGTTTGTCATGAAGTTTGTAACGCAATGAAGGAAGCATCTCCGACCATATAAAATATGTATATACATATATGATCAGCATGACGAGCTGAGTCGATTGGGCGATGATGTCCGTCTGTCTGTCTGTCCGTCTGTCCGTCTGTTGCTACGCGTTTTACTCGGCCACTTTAAAAGCTATCGAGCTGAAATTTTGCACACATGCTTCTTTTTATTGCAGGCAGTTTGTATGTTCGAATCGCTAAAATCGGACCGTGGGGTCATGGGGCTGCCATACAAACCTAATCCCCCCAATTTGGTTTTTCTAAGAAAAACTTTTTCATGCATGCACCAATTTCAACCAAATTTCACACAAATGTGTTTCAATTGATAAGACAAAACATATATGTAAGAATGGATCAAATCGGACTATGGGGTCATGGGGCTGCCATACAAACTTAACCCCCCAAATTAGGTTCTTCTAAGAAAAACTTTTTCATTTGTGCACCGATTTCAACCAAATTTCATTCAAATGTGATTCTATTGATGCCACAAAACATATGTAAGAATGGTTGGAATCGGACTGTGGGGTCATGAGGCTGTCATACAAAGCCAACCCGCAAAATTGAGTTTTTCTAAGAAAAACTTTTTGATTTGTGCACCAATTTCAATCAAACCTCATAAAAGTGCATTTCAATTGATGCCACAAAACATATGAAAAAATGAATGGAATCGGACAATGGGGGTCATGGGGCTGTCATACAAACCCAACCCCCCAAATTGAGTTCTTCTACGAAAAACTGTTTTATTTGTGCATCACTTTCAACCAAAACTCTTAAAAGTGCATCTCTATTGATGCCTTAAGACATGTGTAAAAATAAATGGAATCGGTCTATGGGGTCATGGGGCTACCATACAAACCCAACCCCTCATTTTAGATCTTCTAAGAAACATTTTTTCCACACCAATTTCAAAAAAACTGCGTCCTTGTCAAAAAAAAATAAAACGAATGGAATCATACTATGGGACCATACTCCCGCATCCCCCCAATAAAGTTTTCTGAGTAAATATTTTTATTTTCCCACTTAACCAAAAACACACAAATATTGTTTTATCGACGCCACAGAAGGAAAAGAATGGGGAAGGATTGAACACAAGTCATGTGTTCGCCAAAAAAAAACTTTTAGCTCGAGGAGAGTGAAGGGTATTCAAATTTCGGCCGCGCCCGAAATTAGCCTCGGTCTCGTTTTTAAATAAATCTCAATTTATGCTCGGTAAGGCCAACCAATTTTTTATTAACTGTATTTCGGGACAGAACAGTTTCATGAAGAGGCTTAGTATTGTCCTGTACAAAATTTTTTAGTAATTTTTGGAGACTTGAGTTCAACGGCTGAATTTTTTCACCTTACGAATTTCACCAGTTTTGTGTTGATTATACGTACACATTGTGTTGCTTAGACATGGCCGCGGGCCGCACAGAACTGCGAGGAGGGCCGCGAGTTTGACACGTCTGCTCTAAGCTCTTGAATTCTTTATAGTCGTCAGCGTTTCGACTCGACGACAACTGAACTTGGAGTGTGATGCAGTTGTCAGCCATACCCCATAGCCCATACCACTCCCTAGTGGCATTTTTGTTTATTATTCAACTATCGGAAAATTACATATTCTCTTTTTGCATAATAAACACGACGGTTTGTGCCGAGTGGCGACGATCACGGACACAAATCATAATGAAATTTCATTTCATTTGCCAATCACGAAAAAAAACTTTTGTTGCATTTTATGTTCTTCCCTTCTGGAAAGAATATATGTATTATAGATTCTTTCCTACATTTCGTATATTGATGGATTTCCTACATGCTTTGAATTGACGAGAAACGTAATAATAATTAGAAAAATTTAAGTGCATGATGATACTATAATTTATCTATATTTATGAATTTACTATCCGCGTATTTGCATGAAGATATGGCGTATAAACTGCAACCGCACATACACTGCGCGACAAATGCTTAGGTTCACACATATTTCCTTCCAGGAAACGGTAAAAAAAAGTTTACCGGTTCAAGAAATGTTATTTTCGAAACTATTAAATATCACAAATAAAATGGATGGACTGAGGCCCTACAGGACATTCTCCTTAAATTACAGTACCTAATTGATTTCATTCAAAGAGTCTTTTTCCACTGCGACAATTGCTTAGGTTCAGGAACGATTTTACCGTTATACTTAATGTTTTCGCTGAAAAATATTTCAGAAAAGTGTCAAGCAGGAGAAATACAAAAAAAAAACAAGAGAATTTTTTGTTATTTAATAGTGTGTATTACCGCCATTTTTATTTATAATTTTATAAAGCCTTCAAGGTAGGGAATTGTGTAAAGAATGCAGCACGGATAGCGGTATTTTAGACCGAGCTGTCTTAATTCCATGAATTAACTCTTCTTTAGGGTTTTACTGTTTACCACTACTGTAAACCTCCCGAACAAGCCACCCCCAAATGTTTAATGCCAGGGGAGATGGGCACCCAGTCTAACAAAGTCACATTTTCCTCCAAAATAAACGATTTAACTACCCTCGCTGTATGAATTGGGGCAAGATCATGTTGCAATATCCAAGGATCGCCTTCGTCCATGACATTTATCTTAGGGATATCCTCTTCTAAGAGCGGTTTATAAGATGAACTCGTTTGGCGACCTCGTAGGATAACCAAGACGATAGTTCCATGATATGATATGGCTCCCCATACCATAACGGAACCTATTCGGGAGTGATGGCGTGACAGGTACATAGGTTCCTTCCTAATATCATAATAATAGTAAGAGAACCCATCTGGACCGTCCACACAAAACCGTTTTTCATCCGTAAATATTACCTCTCCATTGCGATGTCCAGTTCATGAATCTTGAGGCGAATTCCAGGCGCTGTAGGCGATGCTGCGGGGTTAAGGCTGGTTTTTTCTTTAACCATAAACGTTTCAAACAAGAAGAAGATCTAAGAACTCGTTGGATGGTCCTCACAATTGTTGATAACCCCAAATTCTCCCCATGCTTCCGCTCAGTAAGGGACGAATTCGAGGCTTATCTTAAGAGACGTCGCCGTAATGCACTGGAAATCGCTTTTTTTCTACCTCCTGCGTATCGTCGGCCCAGCGCCTGCTCTAGCACTTACGCCGCCGGGCAAGAGGACAAATTGCCGCCCCTGGGTGATACACCAGGCAGATTGATAGTAGGTATAATATGTACGTCGTTGAACTAGATGAGTTTCCCATAACATCCTTGCAGACTACGCAGCCGATAAACTTTAGTTAGCCGGATTTCTTCAGTGTGGAACGTCCGTGGTTTATTTTCATAAATGCGACATCTTGAGAACCATAGTTGTAACCCAGGAGGTTGGGGAGGCAAGGCAGGGAGTGGCGCTTGACCCTCCCTCCCCCTGTCTGTCAGTTGATCAAGGATACATTTATGTCTTACTGCTGTATTACCTCATAAAAACTCGATGCTCTACGTGTGAAAATTTCAGTGCTACAAGTCTGCGTGTTGGTGGTGTCAATTGGCGCCTGGTCTCAATCGCAATTTTAAGAAAGATTTCAGTCTGGTGGTCTCGGTTATTCCGAGACAGGGATTCTAAAAGTATCATCCGCACAATTCTATTGAGACTGCAGTTTTAGGCATTTAATATCCGAAGCTTGAACACCCACATGTAGGTGTCATAAACATCATCATACCCATATCCTATCCGCGTTTGCGTGACCTAGCCTTTCGAAACTTCTCTTTGTGAGGATCCTAACCACCTATGTTTCCGATCATGTTGCCCAACCAACCCCATTCAAGAAAATATTTCGCCGCCAAAAAGCCTATATTGTCTGTGTTTCATCACTCCATTACTTCTGGGCTTAAATGTATACTTTATAGAGTTTTTGCTGTCCGCCATGTTTTAACGTTAGAATAAAGGCCTCCTCACACGAAGTTTCCTTTGGGAAGTTAATCGATTTAAAAACATTTCGTCTGAAAGGGATATTTTTTTGACAAAGGTCATGTGATGTAATCAAGAAAGACTGAAACTCATGTAGACGCCATTTAAGGAAAAAGGTCGCTCTGGATTTATCTTTCTCAAATGTTTAACCCTTTTTCTAAAAATATTTTTGTTGTCATATAGTTTAATGGGAATGACATACGCTCCGACCCACTAAAAAAAAATCCGGGCTAGGGCATGATGTTAAAAAAATGTTTATATCTTATGAAAATCCAGCCTACGCCCTTACTGAGAATTTTTATAAAGAAGAAGGTCAGAGCTAGCTAAATCGGGGGAATCAAGCTTAGTCCTGATTAAGCATGTCTGAAAAAAAGGAAGTACTGCTACTGCGGCTCTGGTAATGTGTAATGTGATTCCATTCCTCATCTTGCTGAAACCCAAACAATTTTGTTCGAAATTTGACCTTTAAATGCTGGATGAATCAATTCAATGGGAACCAACTGAGGCGATCCATCCACGAGGAGATGTGAATTGAAGTCAAATTGCCGCCAAAGGTTTAGGTTTCCAAAACTCTTGCAGGGGTATGAAGTTTTTCTCAGGAGACTTTGTTTTAATCGCTTTTATGTGTTTAGTGTTTATACGAATCATTATTTCTCATTTGATATCAATTTCTCCGGAGGATTAATATTTTTTAGGTGACGTGCTCTCCTCCGATTCAATAGACTAAAATAAAGTTTCAGACCTTACTTCCGAAAATTAAAGTGCGACGTTCCGCATATAAACTCAATAATAAGATCAGGTTCTATAGGTACTTTCGTCCTCTATTTATTATGATGGATCTCCCCCCTGGTAAGACATGCATAGAAAGATGAAATATAATCCGTAATGCTGGTCAAAAGAAGAGGTACTAAATGTTCAATTGGAGGACGAAATTAGCACATAAATCTCCAATTTCAGTTTTAAAGTAGAACTTGAATAGCGCATAGCTTCGGAAGTAGGGCGGGGGCTAGCATCACAGTCACAGACATACAATTACGCAACTCTTACTAGACAAGCATTTTAGGATTCTAAATGCAGCACCTTCTATCAATTGTTGGCTCTCAGGGACTTTGCTTCTTCAAAACACAACTATTTATTTCATCTGAAGGTTTCGTTTCCACTTAATGGAAATTGATATTGCATTTTTTCTTCTGGCTTTTATATTTTTTTTTCTTCGAGTTCTAGCCAAAAAGCCGCCCCTAAAATTTGGCGCCCCGGGCGACCGCCCGGCTTGCCCCCCCTTAGAGCGGGCGCTGCGTCGGCCATAATTTTCACTATCTCGTATAAAATTACTTGCAACGTTCGAGCTCCGCTGAATCCATATTGCCATTTGTCCGTTTGAATATCCTTCTTGCTTTAGTATGGAAATTGTCGCCTTTTCCTCGGCAGAAAGTTGCCTTCCTTTTGACATTATCCACTATACGACTCACAGAGTATAACGCGAAAAAAATGTTTACAGAAACACTTCTCACCAGGACGAGATAACTCTTTAAAGTAAGTGAACCTATACAATTGTCGCAGTGGAAATTGCGATTTTCATTTTAAAAAATTCCGTTAGCTATGCGAGTTGCTTGATAGAGTTGCAATATTTATTAAAATAACCGTTAATTGAGAGAGCATTATTTAAAAATTATTTCTGATAAGAGTACATAGAAATTATATAATTTTAAAGGAAAATATCCATGAACCTAAGCATTTGTCGCACAGTGTATATGATGAAAGCAGCCGTTGTCATTGGATAGTAACCTGTAGATCTGATTAAAATATTTATTTTATTTCTGTAATAAATTTTGCAACTCAACTAAGTACTTATTATTCAATACAAGAACGAATAAGATTGTATTATGTTAATATTATAATACAATGTTATTCCTATACTGTTGCCAACTAATTATTATTATTACTCATACTTTGTATTTTATAAAAAAGAAAAAATTATTTACACACTTTTGTGATAAAAGATGAACATAGAGTAACCGAAATAATTACATGTTCATTTATTTGAATTTTCTAATGGCGTTTAAGTAATTAGTCGTATTCATTTAAAAAGCTTGGTTTTTGTATCTCCCAAAATATCAATATACATAACTGTAAATGAAATTTGATGCGAACAAATTTTTTTAAAGAATGAATCTAGAAAAATTTGAGACACTTTTAGTTAAATAGTTAACTATAATTATTTTCCCCTACTTAATTCCTTTTTTTTTTTTTTAATAACTACCGCACCTGAAATCTATATTTTTATTAGGTACCAATAGCTAGGGTCCGGCTCTGTGGCAGTGATCGTTCCGTCGCCACTCTGTGATATTGAGATTCATAGAGAAACATGTTTTCGAAACTCGGCATGGCTCGTGGCCCGTTTATTACTCAGAAAAAAAACAAGTAATTTTCTGATCGTAGTAATAAACAAAAATAATAGCTGACAACACCCTACGAAATCAGTTGTGGTCGAAGCTGGTCGAAGGCGAAGCGATGGTAGTCGTCAACGAGCCATGCTCCTTAAGGAGAATAGCTACAGTGGTTCGAAGTACATATGCAATCAAGAAAAAAAAACAAATAAGATCGAGTTCTTGAGTTTAAAAAGCTTACAATAGAGTAAAAACCGAAAATTCCTCAGTACGTACATAAGATGAACTGATAATTATTTCGGTCGCTGTGTAAATGCAATCAATTACTACCCACCGACATTTGCTTATAGATTTTTAATTGATTGCAATCGAGAACTTGAAAAATATTTCTTTTCTTTACTATTCTAAGCTTATATGCGTATAATTGCTAGTGTGAAAGTTTTGTAAGGTCAGTAATTTAATCTTTCGTTATCTCTCCCGGTATCAAATAAAACCAATATTATCAATTATTAAGTGAGGGTGCAGTGATTTAACTGTAAAATTGAGTTATAGTACAAGAATCAAAGCCAGAAAATCGTTGTTAATTAAAAAAAAAGTAATGGCTGGAATTGTGTGTGGATGTTAGGGGACATGTCCTTTATCTAAAACTGAGTTTTCGTAATCGAGGGGGTGGGAGATGTGCATTAGTGGCGTACACAGACTTTTTGTGTACGGTATGCAAAAGAATAGCGCCTGTGATACACATCGAAATTTAATGAAATCAGATAGCACTGTGCGATTGAGACAACATAAATAAAGATATCCGGCATGCAGAAAACTCAGTTTTGTTTGAAATTCAGGTCAAAGCAAGCAAAAATGTACTAGTAGAATAGAACTTTTAAGGGGATCGTTCTAAGGTTCAGTAAAATTGTTTTAATTCAACTCTACCTCTACTTTAACATTGAAAGCTGTACGCGTCTATAAGTTTGAAAGTGCAGCTTCAACCGACTAAGTTAATCTATGTAGTGTCATCGCATCTAACAAAAAAAAAAAGCGGAATTCATTTTTTTATTTAACTAAAAAAAGTGGTTTTCATTAATTCAAAGTTCATTAGTTTTATATTTAAGAATAGTGCATCTTCCTCGACACTATTACATTTGTTTGTCATTAAAGGAAAGGTTATTTGCAACTTTTGCAGGCACACTGTCTCTACACAGAGTGAGGAATCTGGATTTGCCATTGCTACAACTATTTTTTATCAATATTCAAAAATATAAATTTATCAAAAAACTGAAAAGATGGTTTTTTAAACACTTTGAAATCAACGACTACTATTAAATTCACTATAACATCGGATGAACGCGTTTTTCACAAATATGTAATGTGAAATAATATAATAAAAAATGGCATACTTTGCCGAAATTTTTTGACAATTTGTCTCTTATTTCTCTAAGTATGAACATTTTCCACAATGTGCATACTTTCTTTCACACTTCACATTACAGTAGCTGTAACTAATAAATGGACATCTTTCAATCAATAATTTTATACGTACCAAAGCGTGTATACTGACTTATCTCTAACACTAACCACTGTTAATAAGTTTGGATTTTTTTATTCCGATTGTTTTTAAAGGTTTCTATAAAAACTAAAACGAAAAAAAAAATTTGTAAACGAAATTCAATCATATTTGCGACTTACTGTTTAGTTACTATATTTCGCTCCAGTACGACGTCATGAGCAAGAGTTACTAGTGCTATACAGCATACACCGCTCTGTAGAGAAATTTTCGATTTTGTTCGCCAAGGTATGCATGCTTCTCGTTCATGTGCATTCGTTGGCGTTGAATGCGATGGAGTGCGCTGGAGTGCGCGTGAATTTCATAAAATTTGTGTGTAAAATAGAAGCATGAAGAGATTATGCTTATTCAGCAATCATATAGAGAATTGATTGTGAATTGGATGACTGTTGTGTTTGAAACTAATACGGGCAATATGAACAATAATGAGTAATTGGATAAAGATGAATAATAAAGGTTTATTTTATACAGAATCACAGGGTATGCATTGGCTGCTTATTGGCATATATGGAGTGCACGCCACTGATGTGCATGCATGTTTCCATGTGCAGTCGTTTTTTTTTTAAGTTGTAATCGAGTATTGTATACATGTTTTATAAAGAACTAAATCACAGTGATGACTAAGGTATGGTAGGTAGATAACCTTAGTCATCACTGTAGTGGATCTTAACCTTGACCACTTGATGCACTTCGTCAATTGTCGCGGACCATTATATTGAAAATACCGAGAGCTATATACAAGGTGTCCCAAACCCCAACGATAACCCCGTAACCTTTGTGGAACTTCATCGTTCCGTCTAAAATCAAATAACTGTACTGTAAAAAAAAATGCACCGAGACCTTTCGGCAAGTATAATTTTAAAAGTTGGTGCATAGCAGTAGTTTTCAAAGCAGTATGACGTTTGCTTCATTATTCCCGACTGGAGTCAAAACATTTTTCAAAGACCTGAAACCATGGCAGTTTTACCCAAAAATTGCAACACTCAAAATAACAAAAGACCTCTGGAGGCCTGTATAGTTGAGAATGTATCAAATACCGTCCATTCAAAATTGAACTTTACAGGCCTCCAGAGGTCTTTTGATATTTTGAGTGTTGCAATTTTTGGGTATGGTTTAATTTCTTAAAAAAAAAAATAATCTGACTCCAATCGGGAATACCTATTTTGATGCGATCTTTTTATATAATTTAATCAATGGTGCTATTGATGCTCCTAACATCTTGTGCGATATTCTGTTCAAAATTCCTACTAAAAATACAAGGAAACACGAGCTATTTTATAAACTTACATTTGGATATAATTACCTATGTAACTCCCCAATGGAACGCATGAAATCAATCGGAAATTTAATTGCGAATTTTTGCGACTTCTTTAATACAAATAAATTTGAATTCAAAAAAATGGTTTTTAATGTATTAGAGTAAATTATTATTTTTTTTTCTTTCTCTCTTATTTTTTGTTTAGCATATTTAATAGGAACTTTTGAATTACTCGTACTAGGAAAAAAAAAATATTATTATTTTTATCTTTTTTTTTTTTATTATTCTTTATATGATTAATTTTAGTATTATTATTTTATAGATAACATATTAGTAATAAATTTATATCGAATTATATTATCTGAATTTCATAAGACAGCAAAATTGTACAACATTGTAAAAGGACAAATGTCCGTTAAACCATTAAATAAATAAATAAATGAAAACCACATCAAAGGATTCGCGGACCACTGAAGTCAGACATGTCAAACTCGCGGCCCGAGAGCCACATGCGGCCCACCTCGCAGTTTTGTGCGGCCCACGGCCAGTTTGAAGAAACACAATGTGTATCAGCAAAAATGCGTAAAAATAAAAATTTGGGGTGTTGAACTCAATGAAAATTACTAAAACTCGTCAAGAAGTCGGTTGGCTTGTGCAAGCTTAAATTATGTATTTTAGAAATATTCCTCAATGTTCTACAAATAATTGTTCTACGATTATTTGAAGTACATAAGGCAGCCTTTTTTATTTGTGGAGGAAAATATTAATTTCGGGGGATTGTTTCGTCCCGAAATTCGGTCCAGAAAACGTGTTTGTAGGCTTTGCCGAATGTGATAGTTATTTGCCACGGTTGCACTATAATTCGCGTTCGCATCATTCAGGTTATTGGCCAAGAACATTTTGGATTGAGATTTATTTCAAGGTCAAGCTCAAGAGACCCAGAAATCGTATATTTGCTGGCGAAATCTGTTGAATGTGAAATTTCGTAAATATCACAGTAAAAATCACTGAATTCGCCTTCAAATAGGCAATTTTCGACAACTACCCCGACGTATACAAATTTTCTTTGTACATTTAAAATCATTAAATCATAATCATCAGTATAAAGTAAATTATTAACAGGCCATAATCGAAAAATAAAACGAATTTCTGAAAATAAAGTCGATTGGTGCAGAAAAATGATAAAAAATATCATAAGGGTACATAAAATGACGTGAATAAAATCGTCACCGCTGACGAATCAAATTCGTGGAAATTCGCAAAACGAACAAGAGAAGACGAATCATTTTTCATCATGACAATGCGAGCTCTCATACATCAGTTCAAACTAGCGCCTATTTAACCGATCAAAACATTGAATTAACAGATCATCCGCCCTACAGTCCTGACCCTCACCACCCTCCCCTATGCATTGTGCTTGATCTTCGCATACCTATTTCTAAGAACGTCTCCAATGTTCGCAGATTTAATTTTCGAAAAGCGGATTATAATTCAATTTCCACTGAGTTAGATTCAGTTGACTGGTTTTCCTTTTTTGCTAATCTTAGCTCTGATAACGCCGTGGATAAGTTTTATAGTTATCTGAACTCTTTGATTGCTCGCTTCACTCCTCTTTTCTCGCCGAAAAAAAAATAAAATTTCCCCATGGTTTACTGAAGCGGTTGCTCACACTAAAAAATCAGGCGGTGTGAATCAAAATTTATCCAAATGGGGTTATTTTTTTTATATATATGGGGTTAACTACACTTATTTAACTCTGCCCGCAAGTATACAATTTTTCTTTTATCCATTAGGATAAAACACTCAAAATAAAATTCATTTGGATAAATAATAAATTTTATCCGAAATTTTATCAGTTTTTGTTTATATGGTGTTAAAATTTACTTAAAATGGAGTTAACTCCGCACAATATGACAGGTAATATATGGGGCAAATTACGAACGTTGTCCCGTATAGTCTGTGTGGTGTAGTATATGTAGGGCGTTAGTCTTCAAATCATAGAGTCTCGGGATCGATTCCCACTGTAGGCAGGTAATTTATTATGCATTTTTAGAGCGTAAAGAGGTAAATGAAATGTCGCCAACACCTATAGAGAGGTAAATGCTAGTTATACAAAACTCATTTATGAGTTAAATGTTCTGTGAAAATTGTGTTTTATTTTTATCCTAAAAATATCGAGAATTACTCCTTTTGGTGTAATTGGAAGTACTCTTTTGTGTTCATCCATTTGGATAAAACAATATTTTATCCAAACGGAGGGACCTTATTCGACAATTTTCGGAGTTAAATTCACACCGGATTTTTTGCTGTGTATGGCATTGCGCAAGAAAGATGTAGACCGTAGCAAATAGAAACGCTCTCCTTCTCCTGCTAATCTCTCAATCTTTAAACGTTCAAGAGCAGAGGCTAAACAAATTATTAAAAATGCAATGAGAAGCTACTATAACAACATTGAAATATCTCTTGCGGCTAACTATGTGAAACCATTCTGCTCTTATATTCGGTAACTGAAGTCTTCTTCCAGCTTGCCAGAAAACTTACAGCTCGATGACTCTACAGCGATGACTACTCCAGAAGCCTGTGAGCTGTTTGCCAAATTTTTTGCTTCCAGCTTTTCTTCTACTAATCTTTCTCCTAATAACTTTCCCACTACACGTTCCTCAGTGCCTCAAATCCCCACCTTCACAACAGACCTCCATTGAAGTGGCTTCTATTGTCGAATCATTAAATGATAATGGCGGCTCCGGTCCTGACTACTTGCGTAATATTTTTGTTAAGTCTTTGTCATCCTCTTTAAGTGTTCCCCTGCCCATTTTGTTTAATGAAAGCTTAAATTGTGGTGTCTTTCCCAAACAATGGAAAGCGGCTAATGTCCTCCCAATTCCTAAAACATCCAATACATCCTCTATATCTAACTACCGCCCCATTTCCCTTTTATCCTGCTTCCCCAAAATTCTCGAGCGTCTCATCCACAACAAGATTTACCCCGCAATTTCTACACTTCTGCTGAGCAGCAACACGGCCTTGCACCAATCTTTTAACTTTTTCTAACATGGTGGCGGGAACCATAGCCAATCACTCTAAAGTCGATGTTGTATACACCGACTTTTCGAAGGTATTTCACACTGTTGGTCACAGCATCTTACTTGCTAAGATTCAAAAGTTTGGTGTTAGTGGAAATCTTCTCGTTTGGTTCTCCTCATATTTAGCTAACCGTGAGTGTCGGGTTATTAATAGCGGCTCCTATTCTTCTACATCTGGTGTTCCCCAAGGGTCAATCTTAGGACCACTTTTATTTAATATTTTTATAAGCGATTTACCGTTGCATTTATCGTCCTCCTGCCTTTTATGATGATCTCAAAGTTTATAGAGCTATACAGTCAATTGATGACTGCTTATCCCTTCAAGGCGACGTATATGCGTTAGAAAATTGGTGTGAAACCAACCAACTTAATTTAAACGTTAAAAAGTGTCACTTGATGACCTTTTCATTAGAGAAAAATTCATTGATATGTAGTTATAACCTCAGAGCTACTCCTTTAAGTAAAGTCGACTCTTTCAAGGATCTGGGTATCTTATTTGACAGCAAGCTCAAATTTGATCTACACATATTTGATATATGTACTAGAGAGCATCCAGAACGGCTGGCTTCGTCCCTCGAACTTCTCATGTTTTCAACAATACATCTACTTGTCTTCTCCTTTTTAATTCCCTTGTCCGTAGTATTCTGGAGTATTGTTCACCTGTCTGGTCCCCGCACTTTCATTACCTACAAGCTCTAATCGAAGCGGTTCAGCGCAAATTTACTAGAATCCTTATCTACAAATTTCGAGTCCCTTACTGGAATTACGCTGATCGCCTTGTACTTTTAAAAGTCCCCCTTCTTGAGAAGCGCAGAGTGTTTCTGGATGAGTGCTTTCTATTCAATATCTACAACAGTCCACCATCGTCGATTTTAGTTCCTAACAGATCTACCAGGCTGACATCATTATTCGTAATACCTTTCGCCCGCACTGAATTATACTTTCATTCACCGCTGTTACGCCTACCAAGAAACCATGACATTCTCCAACTGGGTCCTTTTCCCTCGCCGCTATATTTATTTAAGGCTGCAGTTAGGAACGTTGTTTTTGAAAGGGAATCACGTTCTTAGTTTTTTTTTCACACTTACATTTATTTGTTCATTTTTTTTAATCCTAATTTTTTAATTGTTGGTTTTGCTTTTTCTTTTTCTTCTAATTCCAATTTTTCAATCTTTAATTGTTATTTTCTTAATATATTTTCGAATATTGTTCCATAATTGGGGCCTATAAGCTCTGTTGAACATTTTTCAAATAAATAAATAAATATATGCTCATGGCGAATATTTTGAAAAACAATACAACCATTTTTGTAAAAAAAATCGGTTTCATTCAATTTCTAGAAACTTTTGTAATAACCCTCGTACGTAACAATGTAGATATCGCCTATAGCCATATGATTCCTTCTAACTCCTCTGGTAAGAAAATGTCCCTAACAAGTTTAAATTAAATTCATTTCGATCGATCTCCTCCTAGCGTTCAATGAAAACTAAATTTGATTCACATGTTATGTATCTAGCCATTCTAAATTTAAAAGTATTCATCTTCCAAGTTACAACAAACTCTTATAACGAGTAGCCACACAACTTCGTTAGTAATTTTGAAAGCATCCCCATCGTATCTAGTGAAGCATTCCAAGAGAGCGTGCGGTTAAATTGGTCATGAAACTTTCACACGTCTGTCAAGTTAGCACTACCACTTTAAAATTTCGACAAACGCTATAGTGCATTAAATGTCGCGATTTTGTCGTAATTCAATGGAAAAAGAAAAAAATTTGTCGCGCCCCTCCTTCCCCTTAAAAACTACCCTTAAGTGCATTTGAGCCTCAGTTATCCAAATTCGAGTTCCAAGAATCTCACCGACGCTAAAGGTGTCCAGTAAGATATAACAGGGGCTGCTTAGAAGATTTCTACCCTGAAAAAATTTGTCGCGCCCCTCCTTCCCTTAAAAACTACCCCCGTCAAGTTAGCACTACCACCCCGGTAGCGGCCAATCCAAGCATTTCCGTAAAACAAAAAGTATCCAATTAATTGTCGCAGGAACCGAAAGGCATATTGCACCCTTCAAAAAATTTGTCGCGCCCCTTCTACCACTTAAAAACTACCCCTAAGTGCATTTGAGCCTCAGTTCGCCTAACTCGAGTTCCAAGAATCGCCCCAATACTCAGGGCCGGATTTCCCATATGGGCAACCTGGGCAGCTGCCCGGGGCGGCAGATTTTTAGGGGCGGCAATTTTTGAAAATATCCCTTGGTTTTAAATTCTGTGAAAAAGCATTTTGGAAACTGAAAAAGAAGTTGACATAATTAGACATTAGGATCTAGCATATACTTCAGTGTCCACTTTAATAGGAAGCCTTAAATAGCTTTTGTGTGCAATAATCAGGGATCCGGAGCGGCTCAATTTTATCACTCCGCAACCGTTCGAAGGCATTATCTGACAGTATCCTTTTGTACGATATAAAAGATTGAAATTTAGCGCAAATGTTGTTTAAATTGTACAAATCTTCCATGTAATTAAAAGTGGAATAAATCAGGCTAAAATGTTAATTCAATACTTTTAATTTGAAAAACCTAGAAGGCGACCCATTGTTACAAAAAAAAAATGGCTCTAATTTCTCATGCAAAAACTGTTCCTCGCTTCGCTCATTTCCTCCGGGAGTTTGATTCGCGTCGACTCTCTCCGCTCCGGATCTCTGTAACAGCCAAAGAATTCCTGAACCTACATCTTGGACATGTATCAATACATGATTTCCCTACTATACGACTCGTCAAATGGCATCGTCTTGACCATTGCTCGTAAACTTGTATAAAAATTTAATTTTTTGGAATAGTACATTGCCAAAAACTCGCTTTCGTACTAAACGAGTCTCTGGGAGAGATTGATCTAAGAATTGGTAACCCTAGGCAGCCCATACATGCAGAATCCATGGATTCTGTGTGGGTAGCCCCAGTGTCCCTACACCCAGAGAAAAACATCCCATAACCTGTTAATGGGACTCCTATTAACTTTTCGCCTCGGCTATTTTAAACAAGTTAATAGTTTTATCCTATTAGTTTAATGAGATTATAAACCATTGAATTTCTAATAGGACGTACATTTTAGACTAATGGGATTATCTAGTAAGATTGATTCAGATTTACAGTTAGTTGCCAATATTTTAAAACGTATGCTTATGCATTATGATTAGAGGTACGGATATTTCGCAAAAAAATGAAATTTCGCATAAAAAAATTTCTGAATATTGGAAATTTTGCAAAAATTCAATTCAAATGCAAAAATCAATCTGAGATGGAAACATATTTTCTCTTAACTGATTTTTTGAAAGAAAATTAACTTTTTCGTGGAAAAAGTACAAATGGGTGGATTTCGCATTTATTTTTTAAAACAGCAATTTTCGCTGAATTCGCTATTTTGTAAATTTGAAATAGATGCGAATTCGGGACTTAATTATGATTTTCATTTTCATACTCCCGTGTATTTATATACAATTTTATATGTTTTTATATATATATAAATTTTATATATACAGTGATGGAAAAAAATATTGTTCACCTAAATTTTATTTCAAAAGGCCGCGTGTACTATTTTAAAATGGCGTAAGATTTTGTTTAACTGGTTTATTAGTTCAATTCACACATGTAGTGATTTTTTTTATTTTATTTATTTAATAATGGTCCATTTTTGAACACTGGATTCCAACTTGTTTTTACTAACGTTCAACCTTTTCCTATTTAAACCCATTTCTTCACTGAAATGGATAATCAACATCTCGCGTGTTATTGAGGTAACGGTATTTTCAAAGGGACATCCTATGAAATTTATATGAAATAACTGTTGTCCTAATAAGAAAAAATTATTGTTTTAATAGGGTGCCCCATTATCCATATTATAGGATAAACTATAATTTCAATGGGAAGATCATATTAATTTAATGGGATGTCCTTTTATTGAGGCAATAGGATAACATGATTGCATTAATAGGATATCGTTTAACATTAATAGTATAATATCACTTTGATTTAATAGTTCGATCTAATTATTTTAATGATGTTCCATCCCATTGAATTAATGGTATCCTATTAACCTAATAATGGGATTTTCCCATTGACTAAATCCAATGGGATAAAATGGCTAATTCCTATTGGTTTAATGGGATTTTTTTTCTCAGTGTATAATTAGTAAAAGCTTGCACATATTTTCGATTTTTCTACCTTTACTCTATTTTCTTTCTATTTAAAATTAGCCGCGAGGCAACTGGGATGTAGTCATAAATTGGTTTCAGGGGGTGTCCAACTCGGGATATTAGAAATGATGCATAAGCTATAAAATGTTCAGTAACATGTTTCTGTCGTGTGTATAGGTTGAAAAATAAATTCATAATTTGTACGTTTAAATTTTCGAATTTTAGAAAAAAAAACAGGAAACTCCCCTGCCAAAAAATCATATGTACTACCTACATGACATGACGCTAATAAACAATTTTAGTTTTTGAGGTTAGGTTATTCGTTCATGACTTCTAAAACGTTCAAAAAGGAACGAAAATCTCCGAATGTGGAAAGGTATTTAGAAAATCTTCTGAACACATTCTAAAGAAAGTCGATGTAATGGATCTGCATCATTTCAGTTTTAATGTTGTCGTTAATGTAATTTCAATGCTTTTTTAAACAAAGTCGTGAGGGGTCCAAACTCCATGACCCTTCACCTGGCCCCATCACTCGGAAGCACCATATTGTCAAGCAAACAAAATTACATCGGTCATCGCAAAAATATTAAACGTTCTTCTCACATACCACACCACAGCGAACGTTTTGCCTAGCATGTGTATGCAACTACTACTATACTTTCAAATTTTACCAGTGGCGGAGGGCGGCTATTTAGCTACTGCCCAGGGGCGCCATACACGCTAAATCCGGCCCTGCCAATACTAAAAGTGTCCAGTAAATTCTCACAACGGCTCCTTAAGAGATTTCCGCCCTGAAAAAATTTGTCGCGCCCCTCCTTCCCTTAAAAACTACCCCCGTCAAGTTAGCACTACCACCCCGGTAGCGGCCAATCCAAGCATTTCCGTAAAACAAAAAGTATCCAACTAATTGTTGCAGGAACCGAAAGGCATATTGCACCCTTCAAAAAATTTGTCGCGCCCCTTCTACCACTTAAAAACTACCCCTAAGTGCATTTCAGCCTCAGTTCGCCAAACTCGAGTTCCAAGGATCGCCCCAATACTAAAAGTGTCCAGTAAATTCTCACAACGGCTCCTTAAGAGATTTCCGCCCTGAAAAAATTTGTCGCGCCCCTCCTTCCCTTAAAAACTACCCCCGTCAAGTTAGCACTACCACCCCGGTAGCGGCCAATCCAAGCATTTCCGTAAAACAAAAAGTATCCAATTAATTGTTGCAGGAACCGAAAGGCATATTGCACCCTTCAAAAAATTTGTCGCGCCCCTTCTACCACTTAAAAACTACCCCTAAGTGCATTTCAGCCTCAGTTCGCCAAACTCGAGTTCCAAGGATCGCCCCAATACTAAAAGTGTCCAGTAAATTCTCACAACGGCTCCTTAAGAGATTTCCGCCCTGAAAAAATTTGTCGCGCCCCTCCTTCCCTTAAAAACTACCCCCGTCAAGTTAGCACTACCACCCCGGTAGCGGCCAATCCAAGCATTTCCGTAAAACAAAAAGTATCCAATTAATTGTCGCAGGAACCGAAAGGCATATTGCACCCTTCAAAAAATTTGTCGCGCCCCTTCTACCACCTAAAAACTACCCCTAAGTGCATTTCAGCCTCAGTTCGCCAAACTCGAGTTCCAAGAATTGCCCCTATACTAAAAGTGTCCAGTAAATTCTCACAACGGCTCCTTAAGAGATTTCCACCCTGAAAAAATTTGTCGCGCCCCTCCTTCCCTTAAAAACTACCCCCGTCAAGTTAGCACTACCACCCCGGTAGCGGCCAATCCAAGCATTTCCGTAAAACAAAAAGTATCCAATTAATTGTCGCAGGAACCGAAAGGCATATTGCACCCTTCAAAAAATTTGTCGCGCCCCTTCTACCACTTAAAAACTACCCCTAAGTGCATTTCAGCCTCAGTTCGCCAAACTCGAGTTCCAAGAATCGCCCCAATACTAAAAGTGTCCAGTAAATTCTCACAACGGCTCCTTAAGAGATTTCCACCCTGAAAAAATTTGTCGCGCCCCTCCTTCCCTTAAAAACTACCCCCGTCAAGTTAGCACTACCACCCCGGTAGCGGCCAATCCAAGCATTTCCGTAAAACAAAAAGTATCCAATTAATTGTCGCAGGAACCGAAAGGCATATTGCACCCTTCAAAAAATTTGTCGCGCCCCTTCTACCACCTAAAAACTACCCCTAAGTGCATTTGAGCCTCAGTTCGCCAAACTCGAGTTCCAAGAATTGCCCCAATACTAAAAGTGTCCAGTAAATTCTCACAACGGCTCCTTAAGAGATTTCCGCCCTGAAAAAATTTGTCGCGCCCCTCCTTCCCTTAAAAACTACCCCCGTCAAGTTAGCACTACCACCCCGGTAGCGGCCAATCCAAGCATTTCCGTAAAACAAAAAGTATCCAATTAATTGTCGCAGGAACCGAAAGGCATATTGCACCCTTCAAAAAATTTGTCGCGCCCCTTCTACCACCTAAAAACTACCCCTAAGTGCATTTGAGCCTCAGTTCGCCAAACTCGAGTTCCAAGAATTGCCCCAATACTAAAAGTGTCCAGTAAATTCTCACAACGGCTCCTTAAGAGATTTCCGCCCTGAAAAAATTTGTCGCGCCCCTCCTTCCCTAAAAAACTACCCCCGTCAAGTTAGCACTACCACCCCGGTAGCGGCCAATCCAAGCATTTCCGTAAAACAAAAAGTATCCAATTAATTGTCGCAGGAACCGAAAGGCATATTGCACCCTTCAAAAAATTTGTCGCGCCCCTTCTACCACCTAAAAACTACCCCTAAGTGCATTTGAGCCTCAGTTCGCCAAACTCGAGTTCCAAGAATTGCCCCAATACTAAAAGTGTCCAGTAAATTCTCACAACGGCTCCTTAAGAGATTTCCGCCCTGAAAAAAATTGTCGCGCCCCTCCTTCCCTTAAAAACTACCCCCGTCAAGCTAGCACTACCACCCCGGTAGCGGCCAATCCAAGCATTTCCGTAAAACAAAAAGTATCCAATTAATTGTCGCAGGAACCGAAAGGCATATTGCACCCTTCAAAAAATTTGTCGCGCCCCTTCTACCACCTAAAACTACCCCTAAGTGCATTTGAGCCTCAGTTCGCCAAACTCGAGTTCCAAGAATTGCCCCAATACTAAAAGTGTCCAGTAAATTCTCACAACGGCTCCTTAAGAGATTTCCGCCCTGAAAAAATTTGTCGCGCCCCTCCTTCCCTTAAAAACTACCCCCGTCAAGTTAGCACTACCACCCCGGTAGCGGCCAATCCAAGCATTTCCGTAAAACAAAAAGTATCCAATTAATTGTCGCAGGAACCGAAAGGCATATTGCACCCTTCAAAAAATTTGTCGCGCCCCTTCTACCACCTAAAAACTACCCCTAAGTGCATTTGAGCCTCAGTTCGCCAAACTCGAGTTCCAAGAATTGCCCCAATACTAAAAGTGTCCAGTAAATTCTCACAACGGCTCCTTAAGAGATTTCCGCCCTGAAAAAATTTGTCGCGCCCCTCCTTCCCTAAAAAACTACCCCCGTCAAGTTAGCACTACCACCCCGGTAGCGGCCAATCCAAGCATTTCCGTAAAACAAAAAGTATCCAATTAATTGTCGCAGGAACCGAAAGGCATATTGCACCCTTCAAAAAATTTGTCGCGCCCCTTCTACCACCTAAAAACTACCCCTAAGGTGCATTTGAGCCTCAGTTCGCCAAACTCGAGTTCCAAGAATTGCCCCAATACTAAAAGTGTCCAGTAAATTCTCACAACGGCTCCTTAAGAGATTTCCGCCCTGAAAAAAATTGTCGCGCCCCTCCTTCCCTTAAAAACTACCCCCGTCAAG
>CATIXY010000050.1:0-24447 GCA_949715475.1 Microchrysa polita
AAGAGAACAGCTTGAATGTTGGGCAAAACACCACCTTGAGCGATTGTTACTCCAGACAGCAATTTGTTCAATTCTTCGTCGTTGCGGATGGCCAATTGCAAATGACGTGGGATGATTCTGGTCTTCTTGTTGTCACGGGCAGCGTTACCAGCCAACTCAAGAACTTCAGCAGCCAAGTATTCCATAACAGCAGCAAGGTATACTGGGGCACCAGCTCCTACACGCTCGGCGTAGTTTCCTTTCTTCAATAGACGATGGATACGACCAACGGGGAATTGAAGACCAGCACGGTTTGAGCGGGACTTTGCCTTTCCCTTAACTTTACCTCCTTTACCACGGCCAGACATTTTTTCAAAGATACGAACGACGGACTGTATAGACAGGAAAATCGATGTGAAATAATAGGCCCACGACCCGGACCGTTTTTATATAACGGAATATGATACACTATACACACATACATAGAAACAGTCTTCGTTACTGCCAAACATGAAATTTCATTTGTTTGTTGTATCTACTTGTCTCTTTTTAGCGCCAGCTTCTTCTATTTAATTCGGTGCTCTTGCCGTCCCAAACTACAGTTCGTTCCGTACACTTCGTCGTTCGACATGCCGCCGAAAACTAGTGGAAAAGCCGCCAAGAAGGCCGGTAAGGCCCAAAAAAATATTTCAAAGGGAGATAAGAAAAAGAAGAAGAGGAGGAAGGAGAGCTACGCAATCTACATCTACAAAGTGTTGAAGCAAGTCCACCCTGACACCGGTATTTCATCAAAGGCCATGAGCATCATGAACAGTTTCGTCAATGATATCTTCGAACGTATTGCTGCTGAAGCCTCCCGCTTGGCTCATTACAACAAGCGCTCAACCATCACCAGCCGGGAAATCCAAACAGCCGTCCGTCTTTTGCTCCCAGGAGAATTGGCTAAGCACGCTGTCAGTGAAGGTACCAAAGCCGTCACCAAATACACCAGCTCCAAGTAAATCTTGTGAAAAAAAGTGCAAACTTTTCATTTCACGGCAAAACAAAGGCCTTTCTGAAGGCCACCCATATATCTATTCAAAGAGCAATTTTCTTAAAGCCACACAAAATCGACTATACCTCAGTTTTGAAGTGATTCTATTTTCACCGAAATCGATTTTTCTCAGTCAATTGTCGCCTCTATTTCGTATTTTCAAAAGCCTCTGTCGTTTCCTATTATCGAGTATACACAATTCCGTATTCACAACATTAGGCAATCCAAAGAATTTATCATAACAACTTCCACACGTTTCTTTTTCATATTGCTAAAACAAAAATTTGTACATATTAGATTCATTCAAATAAAAATCGTAAAATCATTACATACTTTCATACTATGCATTATGTTCTTCGTACCCATACATCATTTCTAACGTATCACGCACACATCATCTAATTCTGATTCAGGCATTCGTAGTTGTATTTGAAAAGTTCTTTCCAACGATCATCTCATACAACAAAATTTTAAAACTCGCACATCTCTATATTGCAACACCTCTACCGTATACCGACGCTGTTGCGAGGAAGACTAAAAAGGAGAAAAGGCGGGAAAAAATGCTTTTTAGACGATTTTCGCACGTGCGTCATTACAAATTGATATAGAAAAACTGTCGAAACGTTTGCTATGAAAATCCTCGCTTACTTGAAACATTAAAAAAAATGTCATTTCACTATTTGAGCAATATATTAATAATGTAATCATAAATTTATTAAAGAAAATTCGACAAGCATATTTACTTGTAGGCCGTATGCATGTACGAATGATAACAAATTTCAACATTGTGAAATATTAGAATGGTATGAAAAAAATTTTACTCTTTGATTAAAGATTTTTGGTCTTGAAAAAGACCGTTTAGTTTTAAGAAAAAACGAAGAAAAATTCTCCTGCTTAAGCACGTTCACCACGGATACGACGAGCCAACTGAATATCCTTTGGCATGATCGTGACACGCTTGGCGTGGATGGCGCACAAGTTGGTATCTTCGAACAATCCAACGAGATAAGCTTCGCTAGCTTCCTGGAGAGCCATGACAGCTGAACTCTGGAAACGCAAGTCAGTCTTGAAATCTTGGGCGATTTCACGAACTAGCCGTTGGAATGGCAACTTGCGGATCAACAATTCAGTGCTCTTTTGGTAACGACGGATTTCACGAAGAGCGACTGTTCCTGGGCGGTAACGATGTGGTTTCTTCACTCCACCGGTGGCTGGTGCACTTTTGCGGGCAGCCTTGGTTGCAAGTTGCTTGCGAGGAGCTTTGCCTCCGGTTGATTTACGTGCGGTTTGCTTGGTACGGGCCATCGCGACAACACTCGATACGTTTCAATTGTCAAATAATTTTTGGTAACGGGATTTGATCGTATTTATAGAAAATATTCTCACACATACTATAAAAGAAAACAAGAGAAAAACAATGTACATACTCAGATTTCCGTTGTTCCGTCTCTTTTTTCTCAACGGTTCCTTATGTGCCTTTACGGTTTGAGAATCGTAGGTACATAGGTGTTAGTTAACGTTGGAATCAATAAATAAGGAGAGCCGGTGGAAAAACTCATCAGTTTCTAACTGTTTCTTGTCGTTTCAGTTTTAAAAGTATCTCAACAAAATGACTGGCCGTGGTAAGGGAGGCAAAGGTCTTGGAAAAGGTGGTGCTAAGCGTCATCGTAAAGTTCTTCGTGATAACATCCAAGGTATCACAAAACCAGCAATCCGTCGTTTGGCTCGCCGTGGTGGTGTAAAACGTATTTCTGGATTGATCTACGAAGAAACCCGTGGTGTGTTGAAAGTATTCTTGGAAAACGTTATCCGTGATGCTGTCACATACACCGAACACGCTAAGAGGAAGACGGTCACCGCCATGGATGTCGTCTATGCTCTTAAACGCCAAGGTCGTACATTGTACGGTTTCGGAGGTTAAATTCCCATGATATTGTACGCCATATTCACAAAACGGCCCTTCTTAGGGCCAACAATATTATATTCAAAGAGCGAAATTCACTATACATAATGAATAGTTACCATTCTTGTACTCGATATTTTCTGATAATTTACATGAACTGCCACAGTGATTGAGTGCATATCAGGCTGAATATAGTCGATTAGGGATCGATGGCAGTTTATTTTTGGGAAATTTAACTAGTGTAAATGTAATTTTTTTTCGTTATACTCACATTTTAAACTCAGACACTATTTTGAAAATGTATTTTCCATCATTTTCTTTTCAAAATTGAAGCACGCAAAAAAATCAAAAAGAAACAATTCAAAAATGTGAAATACATATTCGATAAATTTGTGATCGACCTCTATATGTGACGTCATCGTGGCGTTTAGAGAGAGACAGAAACAACTTTTGGTTGTTGCACATAGCGGCCGTATATTGAATAGTGAGTTTAGTAATCCTAGTGAGGACGCACTTAATGGTTGTATAATGACCAGTTGAAGGCCCAGAACAAGCGCTATAGCTGTGCAAAAGTACAGTTCATGGCATGAGCAAAACATTTTATGAATGAATGAATGTATTTCAGATATGTATGAAGTTAGTGAAATACGTTATGTATGGAGTTTAAGCAAGCGAATTATTTAGTTTCAAATAATTTTTGCATGCCGAATGCGGTTATTTCAAAGAGTGATATATGTTGATATGTATTTTGGAGTTGGTGAAGTTTTTTTGAAGTTATAATTCAAGATATTATAAAAAACTGATTTTTTCGAAGAAAGTAAGGTAAGTTACATGTTTTTAAGTAGATAATTTTGCTCTTCATATATGAAAATAGTGGTCCTGAGAAGGACCGTTGGGTATTATGTTGTCAAAGGATTTAAGCCTTCTTTTCTGTTTTCTTGGGCAAGAGAACAGCTTGAATGTTGGGCAAAACACCACCTTGAGCGATTGTTACTCCAGACAGCAATTTGTTCAATTCTTCGTCGTTGCGGATGGCCAATTGCAAATGACGTGGGATGATTCTGGTCTTCTTGTTGTCACGGGCAGCGTTACCAGCCAACTCAAGAACTTCAGCAGCCAAGTATTCCATAACAGCAGCAAGGTATACTGGGGCACCAGCTCCTACACGCTCGGCGTAGTTTCCTTTCTTCAATAGACGATGGATACGACCAACGGGGAATTGAAGACCAGCACGGTTTGAGCGGGACTTTGCCTTTCCCTTAACTTTACCTCCTTTACCACGGCCAGACATTTTTCAAAGATACGAACGACGGACTGTATAGACAGGAAAATCGATGTGAAATAATAGGCCCACGACCCGGACCGTTTTTATATAACGGAATATGATACACTATACACACATACATAGAAACAGTCTTCGTTACTGCCAAACATGAAATTTCATTTGTTTGTTGTATCTACTTGTCTCTTTTTAGCGCCAGCTTCTTCTATTTAATTCGGTGCTCTTGCCGTCCCAAACTACAGTTCGTTCCGTACACTTCGTCGTTCGACATGCCGCCGAAAACTAGTGGAAAAGCCGCCAAGAAGGCCGGTAAGGCCCAAAAAAATATTTCAAAGGGAGATAAGAAAAAGAAGAAGAGGAGGAAGGAGAGCTACGCAATCTACATCTACAAAGTGTTGAAGCAAGTCCACCCTGACACCGGTATTTCATCAAAGGCCATGAGCATCATGAACAGTTTCGTCAATGATATCTTCGAACGTATTGCTGCTGAAGCCTCCCGCTTGGCTCATTACAACAAGCGCTCAACCATCACCAGCCGGGAAATCCAAACAGCCGTCCGTCTTTTGCTCCCAGGAGAATTGGCTAAGCACGCTGTCAGTGAAGGTACCAAAGCCGTCACCAAATACACCAGCTCCAAGTAAATCTTGTGAAAAAAAGTGCAAACTTTTCATTTCACGGCAAAACAAAGGCCTTTCTGAAGGCCACCCATATATCTATTCAAAGAGCAATTTTCTTAAAGCCACACAAAATCGACTATACCTCAGTTTTGAAGTGATTCTATTTTCACCGAAATCGATTTTTCTCAGTCAATTGTCGCCTCTATTTCGTATTTTCAAAAGCCTCTGTCGTTTCCTATTATCGAGTATACACAATTCCGTATTCACAACATTAGGCAATCCAAAGAATTTATCATAACAACTTCCACACGTTTCTTTTTCATATTGCTAAAACAAAAATTTGTACATATTAGATTCATTCAAATAAAAATCGTAAAATCATTACATACTTTCATACTATGCATTATGTTCTTCGTACCCATACATCATTTCTAACGTATCACGCACACATCATCTAATTCTGATTCAGGCATTCGTAGTTGTATTTGAAAAGTTCTTTCCAACGATCATCTCATACAACAAAATTTTAAAACTCGCACATCTCTATATTGCAACACCTCTACCGTATACCGACGCTGTTGCGAGGAAGACTAAAAAGGAGAAAAGGCGGGAAAAAATGCTTTTTAGACGATTTTCGCACGTGCGTCATTACAAATTGATATAGAAAAACTGTCGAAACGTTTGCTATGAAAATCCTCGCTTACTTGAAACATTAAAAAAAATGTCATTTCACTATTTGAGCAATATATTAATAATGTAATCATAAATTTATTAAAGAAAATTCGACAAGCATATTTACTTGTAGGCCGTATGCATGTACGAATGATAACAAATTTCAACATTGTGAAATATTAGAATGGTATGAAAAAAATTTTACTCTTTGATTAAAGATTTTTGGTCTTGAAAAAGACCGTTTAGTTTTAAGAAAAAACGAAGAAAAATTCTCCTGCTTAAGCACGTTCACCACGGATACGACGAGCCAACTGAATATCCTTTGGCATGATCGTGACACGCTTGGCGTGGATGGCGCACAAGTTGGTATCTTCGAACAATCCAACGAGATAAGCTTCGCTAGCTTCCTGGAGAGCCATGACAGCTGAACTCTGGAAACGCAAGTCAGTCTTGAAATCTTGGGCGATTTCACGAACTAGCCGTTGGAATGGCAACTTGCGGATCAACAATTCAGTGCTCTTTTGGTAACGACGGATTTCACGAAGAGCGACTGTTCCTGGGCGGTAACGATGTGGTTTCTTCACTCCACCGGTGGCTGGTGCACTTTTGCGGGCAGCCTTGGTTGCAAGTTGCTTGCGAGGAGCTTTGCCTCCGGTTGATTTACGTGCGGTTTGCTTGGTACGGGCCATCGCGACAACACTCGATACGTTTCAATTGTCAAATAATTTTTGGTAACGGGATTTGATCGTATTTATAGAAAATATTCTCACACATACTATAAAAGAAAACAAGAGAAAAACAATGTACATACTCAGATTTCCGTTGTTCCGTCTCTTTTTTCTCAACGGTTCCTTATGTGCCTTTACGGTTTGAGAATCGTAGGTACATAGGTGTTAGTTAACGTTGGAATCAATAAATAAGGAGAGCCGGTGGAAAAACTCATCAGTTTCTAACTGTTTCTTGTCGTTTCAGTTTTAAAAGTATCTCAACAAAATGACTGGCCGTGGTAAGGGAGGCAAAGGTCTTGGAAAAGGTGGTGCTAAGCGTCATCGTAAAGTTCTTCGTGATAACATCCAAGGTATCACAAAACCAGCAATCCGTCGTTTGGCTCGCCGTGGTGGTGTAAAACGTATTTCTGGATTGATCTACGAAGAAACCCGTGGTGTGTTGAAAGTATTCTTGGAAAACGTTATCCGTGATGCTGTCACATACACCGAACACGCTAAGAGGAAGACGGTCACCGCCATGGATGTCGTCTATGCTCTTAAACGCCAAGGTCGTACATTGTACGGTTTCGGAGGTTAAATTCCCATGATATTGTACGCCATATTCACAAAACGGCCCTTCTTAGGGCCAACAATATTATATTCAAAGAGCGAAATTCACTATACATAATGAATAGTTACCATTCTTGTACTCGATATTTTCTGATAATTTACATGAACTGCCACAGTGATTGAGTGCATATCAGGCTGAATATAGTCGATTAGGGATCGATGGCAGTTTATTTTTGGGAAATTTAACTAGTGTAAATGTAATTTTTTTTCGTTATACTCACATTTTAAACTCAGACACTATTTTGAAAATGTATTTTCCATCATTTTCTTTTCAAAATTGAAGCACGCAAAAAAATCAAAAAGAAACAATTCAAAAATGTGAAATACATATTCGATAAATTTGTGATCGACCTCTATATGTGACGTCATCGTGGCGTTTAGAGAGAGACAGAAACAACTTTTGGTTGTTGCACATAGCGGCCGTATATTGAATAGTGAGTTTAGTAATCCTAGTGAGGACGCACTTAATGGTTGTATAATGACCAGTTGAAGGCCCAGAACAAGCGCTATAGCTGTGCAAAAGTACAGTTCATGGCATGAGCAAAACATTTTATGAATGAATGAATGTATTTCAGATATGTATGAAGTTAGTGAAATACGTTATGTATGGAGTTTAAGCAAGCGAATTATTTAGTTTCAAATAATTTTTGCATGCCGAATGCGGTTATTTCAAAGAGTGATATATGTTGATATGTATTTTGGAGTTGGTGAAGTTTTTTTGAAGTTATAATTCAAGATATTATAAAAAACTGATTTTTTCGAAGAAAGTAAGGTAAGTTACATGTTTTTAAGTAGATAATTTTGCTCTTCATATATGAAAATAGTGGTCCTGAGAAGGACCGTTGGGTATTATGTTGTCAAAGGATTTAAGCCTTCTTTTCTGTTTTCTTGGGCAAGAGAACAGCTTGAATGTTGGGCAAAACACCACCTTGAGCGATTGTTACTCCAGACAGCAATTTGTTCAATTCTTCGTCGTTGCGGATGGCCAATTGCAAATGACGTGGGATGATTCTGGTCTTCTTGTTGTCACGGGCAGCGTTACCAGCCAACTCAAGAACTTCAGCAGCCAAGTATTCCATAACAGCAGCAAGGTATACTGGGGCACCAGCTCCTACACGCTCGGCGTAGTTTCCTTTCTTCAATAGACGATGGATACGACCAACGGGGAATTGAAGACCAGCACGGTTTGAGCGGGACTTTGCCTTTCCCTTAACTTTACCTCCTTTACCACGGCCAGACATTTTTCAAAGATACGAACGACGGACTGTATAGACAGGAAAATCGATGTGAAATAATAGGCCCACGACCCGGACCGTTTTTATATAACGGAATATGATACACTATACACACATACATAGAAACAGTCTTCGTTACTGCCAAACATGAAATTTCATTTGTTTGTTGTATCTACTTGTCTCTTTTTAGCGCCAGCTTCTTCTATTTAATTCGGTGCTCTTGCCGTCCCAAACTACAGTTCGTTCCGTACACTTCGTCGTTCGACATGCCGCCGAAAACTAGTGGAAAAGCCGCCAAGAAGGCCGGTAAGGCCCAAAAAAATATTTCAAAGGGAGATAAGAAAAAGAAGAAGAGGAGGAAGGAGAGCTACGCAATCTACATCTACAAAGTGTTGAAGCAAGTCCACCCTGACACCGGTATTTCATCAAAGGCCATGAGCATCATGAACAGTTTCGTCAATGATATCTTCGAACGTATTGCTGCTGAAGCCTCCCGCTTGGCTCATTACAACAAGCGCTCAACCATCACCAGCCGGGAAATCCAAACAGCCGTCCGTCTTTTGCTCCCAGGAGAATTGGCTAAGCACGCTGTCAGTGAAGGTACCAAAGCCGTCACCAAATACACCAGCTCCAAGTAAATCTTGTGAAAAAAAGTGCAAACTTTTCATTTCACGGCAAAACAAAGGCCTTTCTGAAGGCCACCCATATATCTATTCAAAGAGCAATTTTCTTAAAGCCACACAAAATCGACTATACCTCAGTTTTGAAGTGATTCTATTTTCACCGAAATCGATTTTTCTCAGTCAATTGTCGCCTCTATTTCGTATTTTCAAAAGCCTCTGTCGTTTCCTATTATCGAGTATACACAATTCCGTATTCACAACATTAGGCAATCCAAAGAATTTATCATAACAACTTCCACACGTTTCTTTTTCATATTGCTAAAACAAAAATTTGTACATATTAGATTCATTCAAATAAAAATCGTAAAATCATTACATACTTTCATACTATGCATTATGTTCTTCGTACCCATACATCATTTCTAACGTATCACGCACACATCATCTAATTCTGATTCAGGCATTCGTAGTTGTATTTGAAAAGTTCTTTCCAACGATCATCTCATACAACAAAATTTTAAAACTCGCACATCTCTATATTGCAACACCTCTACCGTATACCGACGCTGTTGCGAGGAAGACTAAAAAGGAGAAAAGGCGGGAAAAAATGCTTTTTAGACGATTTTCGCACGTGCGTCATTACAAATTGATATAGAAAAACTGTCGAAACGTTTGCTATGAAAATCCTCGCTTACTTGAAACATTAAAAAAAATGTCATTTCACTATTTGAGCAATATATTAATAATGTAATCATAAATTTATTAAAGAAAATTCGACAAGCATATTTACTTGTAGGCCGTATGCATGTACGAATGATAACAAATTTCAACATTGTGAAATATTAGAATGGTATGAAAAAAATTTTACTCTTTGATTAAAGATTTTTGGTCTTGAAAAAGACCGTTTAGTTTTAAGAAAAAACGAAGAAAAATTCTCCTGCTTAAGCACGTTCACCACGGATACGACGAGCCAACTGAATATCCTTTGGCATGATCGTGACACGCTTGGCGTGGATGGCGCACAAGTTGGTATCTTCGAACAATCCAACGAGATAAGCTTCGCTAGCTTCCTGGAGAGCCATGACAGCTGAACTCTGGAAACGCAAGTCAGTCTTGAAATCTTGGGCGATTTCACGAACTAGCCGTTGGAATGGCAACTTGCGGATCAACAATTCAGTGCTCTTTTGGTAACGACGGATTTCACGAAGAGCGACTGTTCCTGGGCGGTAACGATGTGGTTTCTTCACTCCACCGGTGGCTGGTGCACTTTTGCGGGCAGCCTTGGTTGCAAGTTGCTTGCGAGGAGCTTTGCCTCCGGTTGATTTACGTGCGGTTTGCTTGGTACGGGCCATCGCGACAACACTCGATACGTTTCAATTGTCAAATAATTTTTGGTAACGGGATTTGATCGTATTTATAGAAAATATTCTCACACATACTATAAAAGAAAACAAGAGAAAAACAATGTACATACTCAGATTTCCGTTGTTCCGTCTCTTTTTTCTCAACGGTTCCTTATGTGCCTTTACGGTTTGAGAATCGTAGGTACATAGGTGTTAGTTAACGTTGGAATCAATAAATAAGGAGAGCCGGTGGAAAAACTCATCAGTTTCTAACTGTTTCTTGTCGTTTCAGTTTTAAAAGTATCTCAACAAAATGACTGGCCGTGGTAAGGGAGGCAAAGGTCTTGGAAAAGGTGGTGCTAAGCGTCATCGTAAAGTTCTGCGTGATAACATCCAAGGTATCACAAAACCAGCAATCCGTCGTTTGGCTCGCCGTGGTGGTGTAAAACGTATTTCTGGATTGATCTACGAAGAAACCCGTGGTGTGTTGAAAGTATTCTTGGAAAACGTTATCCGTGATGCTGTCACATACACCGAACACGCTAAGAGGAAGACGGTCACCGCCATGGATGTCGTCTATGCTCTTAAACGCCAAGGTCGTACATTGTACGGTTTCGGAGGTTAAATTCCCATGATATTGTACGCCATATTCACAAAACGGCCCTTCTTAGGGCCAACAATATTATATTCAAAGAGCGAAATTCACTATACATAATGAATAGTTACCATTCTTGTACTCGATATTTTCTGATAATTTACATGAACTGCCACAGTGATTGAGTGCATATCAGGCTGAATATAGTCGATTAGGGATCGATGGCAGTTTATTTTTGGGAAATTTAACTAGTGTAAATGTAATTTTTTTTCGTTATACTCACATTTTAAACTCAGACACTATTTTGAAAATGTATTTTCCATCATTTTCTTTTCAAAATTGAAGCACGCAAAAAAATCAAAAAGAAACAATTCAAAAATGTGAAATACATATTCGATAAATTTGTGATCGACCTCTATATGTGACGTCATCGTGGCGTTTAGAGAGAGACAGAAACAACTTTTGGTTGTTGCACATAGCGGCCGTATATTGAATAGTGAGTTTAGTAATCCTAGTGAGGACGCACTTAATGGTTGTATAATGACCAGTTGAAGGCCCAGAACAAGCGCTATAGCTGTGCAAAAGTACAGTTCATGGCATGAGCAAAACATTTTATGAATGAATGAATGTATTTCAGATATGTATGAAGTTAGTGAAATACGTTATGTATGGAGTTTAAGCAAGCGAATTATTTAGTTTCAAATAATTTTTGCATGCCGAATGCGGTTATTTCAAAGAGTGATATATGTTGATATGTATTTTGGAGTTGGTGAAGTTTTTTTGAAGTTATAATTCAAGATATTATAAAAAACTGATTTTTTCGAAGAAAGTAAGGTAAGTTACATGTTTTTAAGTAGATAATTTTGCTCTTCATATATGAAAATAGTGGTCCTGAGAAGGACCGTTGGGTATTATGTTGTCAAAGGATTTAAGCCTTCTTTTCTGTTTTCTTGGGCAAGAGAACAGCTTGAATGTTGGGCAAAACACCACCTTGAGCGATTGTTACTCCAGACAGCAATTTGTTCAATTCTTCGTCGTTGCGGATGGCCAATTGCAAATGACGTGGGATGATTCTGGTCTTCTTGTTGTCACGGGCAGCGTTACCAGCCAACTCAAGAACTTCAGCAGCCAAGTATTCCATAACAGCAGCAAGGTATACTGGGGCACCAGCTCCTACACGCTCGGCGTAGTTTCCTTTCTTCAATAGACGATGGATACGACCAACGGGGAATTGAAGACCAGCACGGTTTGAGCGGGACTTTGCCTTTCCCTTAACTTTACCTCCTTTACCACGGCCAGACATTTTTCAAAGATACGAACGACGGACTGTATAGACAGGAAAATCGATGTGAAATAATAGGCCCACGACCCGGACCGTTTTTATATAACGGAATATGATACACTATACACACATACATAGAAACAGTCTTCGTTACTGCCAAACATGAAATTTCATTTGTTTGTTGTATCTACTTGTCTCTTTTTAGCGCCAGCTTCTTCTATTTAATTCGGTGCTCTTGCCGTCCCAAACTACAGTTCGTTCCGTACACTTCGTCGTTCGACATGCCGCCGAAAACTAGTGGAAAAGCCGCCAAGAAGGCCGGTAAGGCCCAAAAAAATATTTCAAAGGGAGATAAGAAAAAGAAGAAGAGGAGGAAGGAGAGCTACGCAATCTACATCTACAAAGTGTTGAAGCAAGTCCACCCTGACACCGGTATTTCATCAAAGGCCATGAGCATCATGAACAGTTTCGTCAATGATATCTTCGAACGTATTGCTGCTGAAGCCTCCCGCTTGGCTCATTACAACAAGCGCTCAACCATCACCAGCCGGGAAATCCAAACAGCCGTCCGTCTTTTGCTCCCAGGAGAATTGGCTAAGCACGCTGTCAGTGAAGGTACCAAAGCCGTCACCAAATACACCAGCTCCAAGTAAATCTTGTGAAAAAAAGTGCAAACTTTTCATTTCACGGCAAAACAAAGGCCTTTCTGAAGGCCACCCATATATCTATTCAAAGAGCAATTTTCTTAAAGCCACACAAAATCGACTATACCTCAGTTTTGAAGTGATTCTATTTTCACCGAAATCGATTTTTCTCAGTCAATTGTCGCCTCTATTTCGTATTTTCAAAAGCCTCTGTCGTTTCCTATTATCGAGTATACACAATTCCGTATTCACAACATTAGGCAATCCAAAGAATTTATCATAACAACTTCCACACGTTTCTTTTTCATATTGCTAAAACAAAAATTTGTACATATTAGATTCATTCAAATAAAAATCGTAAAATCATTACATACTTTCATACTATGCATTATGTTCTTCGTACCCATACATCATTTCTAACGTATCACGCACACATCATCTAATTCTGATTCAGGCATTCGTAGTTGTATTTGAAAAGTTCTTTCCAACGATCATCTCATACAACAAAATTTTAAAACTCGCACATCTCTATATTGCAACACCTCTACCGTATACCGACGCTGTTGCGAGGAAGACTAAAAAGGAGAAAAGGCGGGAAAAAATGCTTTTTAGACGATTTTCGCACGTGCGTCATTACAAATTGATATAGAAAAACTGTCGAAACGTTTGCTATGAAAATCCTCGCTTACTTGAAACATTAAAAAAAATGTCATTTCACTATTTGAGCAATATATTAATAATGTAATCATAAATTTATTAAAGAAAATTCGACAAGCATATTTACTTGTAGGCCGTATGCATGTACGAATGATAACAAATTTCAACATTGTGAAATATTAGAATGGTATGAAAAAAATTTTACTCTTTGATTAAAGATTTTTGGTCTTGAAAAAGACCGTTTAGTTTTAAGAAAAAACGAAGAAAAATTCTCCTGCTTAAGCACGTTCACCACGGATACGACGAGCCAACTGAATATCCTTTGGCATGATCGTGACACGCTTGGCGTGGATGGCGCACAAGTTGGTATCTTCGAACAATCCAACGAGATAAGCTTCGCTAGCTTCCTGGAGAGCCATGACAGCTGAACTCTGGAAACGCAAGTCAGTCTTGAAATCTTGGGCGATTTCACGAACTAGCCGTTGGAATGGCAACTTGCGGATCAACAATTCAGTGCTCTTTTGGTAACGACGGATTTCACGAAGAGCGACTGTTCCTGGGCGGTAACGATGTGGTTTCTTCACTCCACCGGTGGCTGGTGCACTTTTGCGGGCAGCCTTGGTTGCAAGTTGCTTGCGAGGAGCTTTGCCTCCGGTTGATTTACGTGCGGTTTGCTTGGTACGGGCCATCGCGACAACACTCGATACGTTTCAATTGTCAAATAATTTTTGGTAACGGGATTTGATCGTATTTATAGAAAATATTCTCACACATACTATAAAAGAAAACAAGAGAAAAACAATGTACATACTCAGATTTCCGTTGTTCCGTCTCTTTTTTCTCAACGGTTCCTTATGTGCCTTTACGGTTTGAGAATCGTAGGTACATAGGTGTTAGTTAACGTTGGAATCAATAAATAAGGAGAGCCGGTGGAAAAACTCATCAGTTTCTAACTGTTTCTTGTCGTTTCAGTTTTAAAAGTATCTCAACAAAATGACTGGCCGTGGTAAGGGAGGCAAAGGTCTTGGAAAAGGTGGTGCTAAGCGTCATCGTAAAGTTCTTCGTGATAACATCCAAGGTATCACAAAACCAGCAATCCGTCGTTTGGCTCGCCGTGGTGGTGTAAAACGTATTTCTGGATTGATCTACGAAGAAACCCGTGGTGTGTTGAAAGTATTCTTGGAAAACGTTATCCGTGATGCTGTCACATACACCGAACACGCTAAGAGGAAGACGGTCACCGCCATGGATGTCGTCTATGCTCTTAAACGCCAAGGTCGTACATTGTACGGTTTCGGAGGTTAAATTCCCATGATATTGTACGCCATATTCACAAAACGGCCCTTCTTAGGGCCAACAATATTATATTCAAAGAGCGAAATTCACTATACATAATGAATAGTTACCATTCTTGTACTCGATATTTTCTGATAATTTACATGAACTGCCACAGTGATTGAGTGCATATCAGGCTGAATATAGTCGATTAGGGATCGATGGCAGTTTATTTTTGGGAAATTTAACTAGTGTAAATGTAATTTTTTTTCGTTATACTCACATTTTAAACTCAGACACTATTTTGAAAATGTATTTTCCATCATTTTCTTTTCAAAATTGAAGCACGCAAAAAAATCAAAAAGAAACAATTCAAAAATGTGAAATACATATTCGATAAATTTGTGATCGACCTCTATATGTGACGTCATCGTGGCGTTTAGAGAGAGACAGAAACAACTTTTGGTTGTTGCACATAGCGGCCGTATATTGAATAGTGAGTTTAGTAATCCTAGTGAGGACGCACTTAATGGTTGTATAATGACCAGTTGAAGGCCCAGAACAAGCGCTATAGCTGTGCAAAAGTACAGTTCATGGCATGAGCAAAACATTTTATGAATGAATGAATGTATTTCAGATATGTATGAAGTTAGTGAAATACGTTATGTATGGAGTTTAAGCAAGCGAATTATTTAGTTTCAAATAATTTTTGCATGCCGAATGCGGTTATTTCAAAGAGTGATATATGTTGATATGTATTTTGGAGTTGGTGAAGTTTTTTTGAAGTTATAATTCAAGATATTATAAAAAACTGATTTTTTCGAAGAAAGTAAGGTAAGTTACATGTTTTTAAGTAGATAATTTTGCTCTTCATATATGAAAATAGTGGTCCTGAGAAGGACCGTTGGGTATTATGTTGTCAAAGGATTTAAGCCTTCTTTTCTGTTTTCTTGGGCAAGAGAACAGCTTGAATGTTGGGCAAAACACCACCTTGAGCGATTGTTACTCCAGACAGCAATTTGTTCAATTCTTCGTCGTTGCGGATGGCCAATTGCAAATGACGTGGGATGATTCTGGTCTTCTTGTTGTCACGGGCAGCGTTACCAGCCAACTCAAGAACTTCAGCAGCCAAGTATTCCATAACAGCAGCAAGGTATACTGGGGCACCAGCTCCTACACGCTCGGCGTAGTTTCCTTTCTTCAATAGACGATGGATACGACCAACGGGGAATTGAAGACCAGCACGGTTTGAGCGGGACTTTGCCTTTCCCTTAACTTTACCTCCTTTACCACGGCCAGACATTTTTCAAAGATACGAACGACGGACTGTATAGACAGGAAAATCGATGTGAAATAATAGGCCCACGACCCGGACCGTTTTTATATAACGGAATATGATACACTATACACACATACATAGAAACAGTCTTCGTTACTGCCAAACATGAAATTTCATTTGTTTGTTGTATCTACTTGTCTCTTTTTAGCGCCAGCTTCTTCTATTTAATTCGGTGCTCTTGCCGTCCCAAACTACAGTTCGTTCCGTACACTTCGTCGTTCGACATGCCGCCGAAAACTAGTGGAAAAGCCGCCAAGAAGGCCGGTAAGGCCCAAAAAAATATTTCAAAGGGAGATAAGAAAAAGAAGAAGAGGAGGAAGGAGAGCTACGCAATCTACATCTACAAAGTGTTGAAGCAAGTCCACCCTGACACCGGTATTTCATCAAAGGCCATGAGCATCATGAACAGTTTCGTCAATGATATCTTCGAACGTATTGCTGCTGAAGCCTCCCGCTTGGCTCATTACAACAAGCGCTCAACCATCACCAGCCGGGAAATCCAAACAGCCGTCCGTCTTTTGCTCCCAGGAGAATTGGCTAAGCACGCTGTCAGTGAAGGTACCAAAGCCGTCACCAAATACACCAGCTCCAAGTAAATCTTGTGAAAAAAAGTGCAAACTTTTCATTTCACGGCAAAACAAAGGCCTTTCTGAAGGCCACCCATATATCTATTCAAAGAGCAATTTTCTTAAAGCCACACAAAATCGACTATACCTCAGTTTTGAAGTGATTCTATTTTCACCGAAATCGATTTTTCTCAGTCAATTGTCGCCTCTATTTCGTATTTTCAAAAGCCTCTGTCGTTTCCTATTATCGAGTATACACAATTCCGTATTCACAACATTAGGCAATCCAAAGAATTTATCATAACAACTTCCACACGTTTCTTTTTCATATTGCTAAAACAAAAATTTGTACATATTAGATTCATTCAAATAAAAATCGTAAAATCATTACATACTTTCATACTATGCATTATGTTCTTCGTACCCATACATCATTTCTAACGTATCACGCACACATCATCTAATTCTGATTCAGGCATTCGTAGTTGTATTTGAAAAGTTCTTTCCAACGATCATCTCATACAACAAAATTTTAAAACTCGCACATCTCTATATTGCAACACCTCTACCGTATACCGACGCTGTTGCGAGGAAGACTAAAAAGGAGAAAAGGCGGGAAAAAATGCTTTTTAGACGATTTTCGCACGTGCGTCATTACAAATTGATATAGAAAAACTGTCGAAACGTTTGCTATGAAAATCCTCGCTTACTTGAAACATTAAAAAAAATGTCATTTCACTATTTGAGCAATATATTAATAATGTAATCATAAATTTATTAAAGAAAATTCGACAAGCATATTTACTTGTAGGCCGTATGCATGTACGAATGATAACAAATTTCAACATTGTGAAATATTAGAATGGTATGAAAAAAATTTTACTCTTTGATTAAAGATTTTTGGTCTTGAAAAAGACCGTTTAGTTTTAAGAAAAAACGAAGAAAAATTCTCCTGCTTAAGCACGTTCACCACGGATACGACGAGCCAACTGAATATCCTTTGGCATGATCGTGACACGCTTGGCGTGGATGGCGCACAAGTTGGTATCTTCGAACAATCCAACGAGATAAGCTTCGCTAGCTTCCTGGAGAGCCATGACAGCTGAACTCTGGAAACGCAAGTCAGTCTTGAAATCTTGGGCGATTTCACGAACTAGCCGTTGGAATGGCAACTTGCGGATCAACAATTCAGTGCTCTTTTGGTAACGACGGATTTCACGAAGAGCGACTGTTCCTGGGCGGTAACGATGTGGTTTCTTCACTCCACCGGTGGCTGGTGCACTTTTGCGGGCAGCCTTGGTTGCAAGTTGCTTGCGAGGAGCTTTGCCTCCGGTTGATTTACGTGCGGTTTGCTTGGTACGGGCCATCGCGACAACACTCGATACGTTTCAATTGTCAAATAATTTTTGGTAACGGGATTTGATCGTATTTATAGAAAATATTCTCACACATACTATAAAAGAAAACAAGAGAAAAACAATGTACATACTCAGATTTCCGTTGTTCCGTCTCTTTTTTCTCAACGGTTCCTTATGTGCCTTTACGGTTTGAGAATCGTAGGTACATAGGTGTTAGTTAACGTTGGAATCAATAAATAAGGAGAGCCGGTGGAAAAACTCATCAGTTTCTAACTGTTTCTTGTCGTTTCAGTTTTAAAAGTATCTCAACAAAATGACTGGCCGTGGTAAGGGAGGCAAAGGTCTTGGAAAAGGTGGTGCTAAGCGTCATCGTAAAGTTCTTCGTGATAACATCCAAGGTATCACAAAACCAGCAATCCGTCGTTTGGCTCGCCGTGGTGGTGTAAAACGTATTTCTGGATTGATCTACGAAGAAACCCGTGGTGTGTTGAAAGTATTCTTGGAAAACGTTATCCGTGATGCTGTCACATACACCGAACACGCTAAGAGGAAGACGGTCACCGCCATGGATGTCGTCTATGCTCTTAAACGCCAAGGTCGTACATTGTACGGTTTCGGAGGTTAAATTCCCATGATATTGTACGCCATATTCACAAAACGGCCCTTCTTAGGGCCAACAATATTATATTCAAAGAGCGAAATTCACTATACATAATGAATAGTTACCATTCTTGTACTCGATATTTTCTGATAATTTACATGAACTGCCACAGTGATTGAGTGCATATCAGGCTGAATATAGTCGATTAGGGATCGATGGCAGTTTATTTTTGGGAAATTTAACTAGTGTAAATGTAATTTTTTTTCGTTATACTCACATTTTAAACTCAGACACTATTTTGAAAATGTATTTTCCATCATTTTCTTTTCAAAATTGAAGCACGCAAAAAAATCAAAAAGAAACAATTCAAAAATGTGAAATACATATTCGATAAATTTGTGATCGACCTCTATATGTGACGTCATCGTGGCGTTTAGAGAGAGACAGAAACAACTTTTGGTTGTTGCACATAGCGGCCGTATATTGAATAGTGAGTTTAGTAATCCTAGTGAGGACGCACTTAATGGTTGTATAATGACCAGTTGAAGGCCCAGAACAAGCGCTATAGCTGTGCAAAAGTACAGTTCATGGCATGAGCAAAACATTTTATGAATGAATGAATGTATTTCAGATATGTATGAAGTTAGTGAAATACGTTATGTATGGAGTTTAAGCAAGCGAATTATTTAGTTTCAAATAATTTTTGCATGCCGAATGCGGTTATTTCAAAGAGTGATATATGTTGATATGTATTTTGGAGTTGGTGAAGTTTTTTTGAAGTTATAATTCAAGATATTATAAAAAACTGATTTTTTCGAAGAAAGTAAGGTAAGTTACATGTTTTTAAGTAGATAATTTTGCTCTTCATATATGAAAATAGTGGTCCTGAGAAGGACCGTTGGGTATTATGTTGTCAAAGGATTTAAGCCTTCTTTTCTGTTTTCTTGGGCAAGAGAACAGCTTGAATGTTGGGCAAAACACCACCTTGAGCGATTGTTACTCCAGACAGCAATTTGTTCAATTCTTCGTCGTTGCGGATGGCCAATTGCAAATGACGTGGGATGATTCTGGTCTTCTTGTTGTCACGGGCAGCGTTACCAGCCAACTCAAGAACTTCAGCAGCCAAGTATTCCATAACAGCAGCAAGGTATACTGGGGCACCAGCTCCTACACGCTCGGCGTAGTTTCCTTTCTTCAATAGACGATGGATACGACCAACGGGGAATTGAAGACCAGCACGGTTTGAGCGGGACTTTGCCTTTCCCTTAACTTTACCTCCTTTACCACGGCCAGACATTTTTCAAAGATACGAACGACGGACTGTATAGACAGGAAAATCGATGTGAAATAATAGGCCCACGACCCGGACCGTTTTTATATAACGGAATATGATACACTATACACACATACATAGAAACAGTCTTCGTTACTGCCAAACATGAAATTTCATTTGTTTGTTGTATCTACTTGTCTCTTTTTAGCGCCAGCTTCTTCTATTTAATTCGGTGCTCTTGCCGTCCCAAACTACAGTTCGTTCCGTACACTTCGTCGTTCGACATGCCGCCGAAAACTAGTGGAAAAGCCGCCAAGAAGGCCGGTAAGGCCCAAAAAAATATTTCAAAGGGAGATAAGAAAAAGAAGAAGAGGAGGAAGGAGAGCTACGCAATCTACATCTACAAAGTGTTGAAGCAAGTCCACCCTGACACCGGTATTTCATCAAAGGCCATGAGCATCATGAACAGTTTCGTCAATGATATCTTCGAACGTATTGCTGCTGAAGCCTCCCGCTTGGCTCATTACAACAAGCGCTCAACCATCACCAGCCGGGAAATCCAAACAGCCGTCCGTCTTTTGCTCCCAGGAGAATTGGCTAAGCACGCTGTCAGTGAAGGTACCAAAGCCGTCACCAAATACACCAGCTCCAAGTAAATCTTGTGAAAAAAAGTGCAAACTTTTCATTTCACGGCAAAACAAAGGCCTTTCTGAAGGCCACCCATATATCTATTCAAAGAGCAATTTTCTTAAAGCCACACAAAATCGACTATACCTCAGTTTTGAAGTGATTCTATTTTCACCGAAATCGATTTTTCTCAGTCAATTGTCGCCTCTATTTCGTATTTTCAAAAGCCTCTGTCGTTTCCTATTATCGAGTATACACAATTCCGTATTCACAACATTAGGCAATCCAAAGAATTTATCATAACAACTTCCACACGTTTCTTTTTCATATTGCTAAAACAAAAATTTGTACATATTAGATTCATTCAAATAAAAATCGTAAAATCATTACATACTTTCATACTATGCATTATGTTCTTCGTACCCATACATCATTTCTAACGTATCACGCACACATCATCTAATTCTGATTCAGGCATTCGTAGTTGTATTTGAAAAGTTCTTTCCAACGATCATCTCATACAACAAAATTTTAAAACTCGCACATCTCTATATTGCAACACCTCTACCGTATACCGACGCTGTTGCGAGGAAGACTAAAAAGGAGAAAAGGCGGGAAAAAATGCTTTTTAGACGATTTTCGCACGTGCGTCATTACAAATTGATATAGAAAAACTGTCGAAACGTTTGCTATGAAAATCCTCGCTTACTTGAAACATTAAAAAAAATGTCATTTCACTATTTGAGCAATATATTAATAATGTAATCATAAATTTATTAAAGAAAATTCGACAAGCATATTTACTTGTAGGCCGTATGCATGTACGAATGATAACAAATTTCAACATTGTGAAATATTAGAATGGTATGAAAAAATTTTACTCTTTGATTAAAGATTTTTGGTCTTGAAAAAGACCGTTTAGTTTTAAGAAAAAACGAAGAAAAATTCTCCTGCTTAAGCACGTTCACCACGGATACGACGAGCCAACTGAATATCCTTTGGCATGATCGTGACACGCTTGGCGTGGATGGCGCACAAGTTGGTATCTTCGAACAATCCAACGAGATAAGCTTCGCTAGCTTCCTGGAGAGCCATGACAGCTGAACTCTGGAAACGCAAGTCAGTCTTGAAATCTTGGGCGATTTCACGAACTAGCCGTTGGAATGGCAACTTGCGGATCAACAATTCAGTGCTCTTTTGGTAACGACGGATTTCACGAAGAGCGACTGTTCCTGGGCGGTAACGATGTGGTTTCTTCACTCCACCGGTGGCTGGTGCACTTTTGCGGGCAGCCTTGGTTGCAAGTTGCTTGCGAGGAGCTTTGCCTCCGGTTGATTTACGTGCGGTTTGCTTGGTACGGGCCATCGCGACAACACTCGATACGTTTCAATTGTCAAATAATTTTTGGTAACGGGATTTGATCGTATTTATAGAAAATATTCTCACACATACTATAAAAGAAAACAAGAGAAAAACAATGTACATACTCAGATTTCCGTTGTTCCGTCTCTTTTTTCTCAACGGTTCCTTATGTGCCTTTACGGTTTGAGAATCGTAGGTACATAGGTGTTAGTTAACGTTGGAATCAATAAATAAGGAGAGCCGGTGGAAAAACTCATCAGTTTCTAACTGTTTCTTGTCGTTTCAGTTTTAAAAGTATCTCAACAAAATGACTGGCCGTGGTAAGGGAGGCAAAGGTCTTGGAAAAGGTGGTGCTAAGCGTCATCGTAAAGTTCTTCGTGATAACATCCAAGGTATCACAAAACCAGCAATCCGTCGTTTGGCTCGCCGTGGTGGTGTAAAACGTATTTCTGGATTGATCTACGAAGAAACCCGTGGTGTGTTGAAAGTATTCTTGGAAAACGTTATCCGTGATGCTGTCACATACACCGAACACGCTAAGAGGAAGACGGTCACCGCCATGGATGTCGTCTATGCTCTTAAACGCCAAGGTCGTACATTGTACGGTTTCGGAGGTTAAATTCCCATGATATTGTACGCCATATTCACAAAACGGCCCTTCTTAGGGCCAACAATATTATATTCAAAGAGCGAAATTCACTATACATAATGAATAGTTACCATTCTTGTACTCGATATTTTCTGATAATTTACATGAACTGCCACAGTGATTGAGTGCATATCAGGCTGAATATAGTCGATTAGGGATCGATGGCAGTTTATTTTTGGGAAATTTAACTAGTGTAAATGTAATTTTTTTTCGTTATACTCACATTTTAAACTCAGACACTATTTTGAAAATGTATTTTCCATCATTTTCTTTTCAAAATTGAAGCACGCAAAAAAATCAAAAAGAAACAATTCAAAAATGTGAAATACATATTCGATAAATTTGTGATCGACCTCTATATGTGACGTCATCGTGGCGTTTAGAGAGAGACAGAAACAACTTTTGGTTGTTGCACATAGCGGCCGTATATTGAATAGTGAGTTTAGTAATCCTAGTGAGGACGCACTTAATGGTTGTATAATGACCAGTTGAAGGCCCAGAACAAGCGCTATAGCTGTGCAAAAGTACAGTTCATGGCATGAGCAAAACATTTTATGAATGAATGAATGTATTTCAGATATGTATGAAGTTAGTGAAATACGTTATGTATGGAGTTTAAGCAAGCGAATTATTTAGTTTCAAATAATTTTTGCATGCCGAATGCGGTTATTTCAAAGAGTGATATATGTTGATATGTATTTTGGAGTTGGTGAAGTTTTTTGAAGTTATAATTCAAGATATTATAAAAAACTGATTTTTTCGAAGAAAGTAAGGTAAGTTACATGTTTTTAAGTAGATAATTTTGCTCTTCATATATGAAAATAGTGGTCCTGAGAAGGAACCGTTGGGTATTATGTTGTCAAAGGATTTAAGCCTTCTTTTCTGTTTTCTTGGGCAAGAGAACAGCTTGAATGTTGGGCAAAACACCACCTTGAGCGATTGTTACTCCAGACAGCAATTGTTCAATTCTTCGTCGTTGCGGATGGCCAATTGCAAATGACGTGGGATGATTCTGGTCTTCTTGTTGTCACGGGCAGCGTTACCAGCCAACTCAAGAACTTCAGCAGCCAAGTATTCCATAACAGCAGCAAGGTATACTGGGGCACCAGCTCCTACACGCTCGGCGTAGTTTCCTTTCTTCAATAGACGATGGATACGACCAACGGGGAATTGAAGACCAGCACGGTTTGAGCGGGACTTTGCCTTTCCCTTAACTTTACCTCCTTTACCACGGCCAGACATTTTTCAAAGATACGAACGACGGACTGTATAGACAGGAAAATCGATGTGAAATAATAGGCCCACGACCCGGACCGTTTTTATATAACGGAATATGATACACTATACACACATACATAGAAACAGTCTTCGTTACTGCCAAACATGAAATTTCATTTGTTTGTTGTATCTACTTGTCTCTTTTTAGCGCCAGCTTCTTCTATTTAATTCGGTGCTCTTGCCGTCCCAAACTACAGTTCGTTCCGTACACTTCGTCGTTCGACATGCCGCCGAAAACTAGTGGAAAAAGCCGCCAAGAAGGCCGGTAAGGCCCAAAAAAATATTTCAAAGGGAGATAAGAAAAAGAAGAAGAGGAGGAAGGAGAGCTACGCAATCTACATCTACAAAGTGTTGAAGCAAGTCCACCCTGACACCGGTATTTCATCAAAGGCCATGAGCATCATGAACAGTTTCGTCAATGATATCTTCGAACGTATTGCTGCTGAAGCCTCCCGCTTGGCTCATTACAACAAGCGCTCAACCATCACCAGCCGGGAAATCCAAACAGCCGTCCGTCTTTTGCTCCCAGGAGAATTGGCTAAGCACGCTGTCAGTGAAGGTACCAAAGCCGTCACCAAATACACCAGCTCAAGTAAATCTTGTGAAAAAAGTGCAAACTTTTCATTTCACGGCAAAACAAAGGCCTTTCTGAAGGCCACCCATATATCTATTCAAAGAGCAATTTTCTTAAAGCCACACAAAATCGACTATACCTCAGTTTTGAAGTGATTCTATTTTCACCGAAATCGATTTTTCTCAGTCAATTGTCGCCTCTATTTCGTATTTTCAAAAGCCTCTGTCGTTTCCTATTATCGAGTATACACAATTCCGTATTCACAACATTAGGCAATCCAAAGAATTTATCATAACAACTTCCACACGTTTCTTTTTCATATTGCTAAAACAAAAATTTGTGT